>JANHAO010023879.1:0-11771 GCA_026873985.1 Saraca asoca
ACATGATGTGTTCATGCAATTCAAATAAATACATATAAATGCAACAAAAAATGACTAAATTTCATGAGATAATATTTCAATTGAAAAAGGGTTACTTCTTTATTCTCATTAAAAGCCTCGTTACAAATTCCTGAGTGTGTAGGGGAGGCTTCTAGCCACACAATCGATCCCCTAGACTGTGCCTTGATGCCCATCTCGAGTTATCAGACATTTCCACTACAGAGCGTTATAAGTCAAAATCCTAATGACATAAATAAATATATTTTTTTAAGTTGGCATAAGGATTTCTCCTAATTCAAAAGGGTTCTAATGTACCATAATACATTAATGTAAAGATAAAAATCCAAGGATCATAACCATGTGTTTATCTACTCACACTGGACAAGTTATCTTGATCAAAGTTACATAAACTCCCTCAAAATGGGGAAAAATAGAAAAAAAAAATCTACATGTGTATTTTCTCTTAAATTCACGTCACATGATCTTCTCTAAATGCTTGATTTTAAAGCCAATTTTTGTCTAAATCTAAGTGCATTTGCTTCCCAAATTTGGTCATAAGTCTTGGATTATGACATTATCCCCCACTTGAAAACGTCGATGCCTTTATTGACGACTCAATCTGACATAACTTCAAAAAAATCTTCAGTCTACTTTCCCTGAGCTCCTCACTTGACTTCTTCTCTACTTGTCTATTTGTACTTCCCCAATATTTTTATCTCCATCACTTTAGTCTTAACATGACTCATTGAAAGTTGTCAATATGCTCCTCTTCAACTCTTTTTAGGCTTTCTTCTACTTATCTCCTTAATTTGTTATTGATGATGGGAAATAAGCTATCTCCATAACTCTCATGCTGACTGTCTTTGTAGCTAAGCATTTGGGTGCACCTATTACTAGTTAGCCCCACACCCAATGTCCCATTCCACTGATATGAGAAACGTAAGTCTCATGCATTGTTTGGGTATGAGTATCATCTATTATTGACAAGCTATGGCTTACTTACAAGTCTCATTCCTTACTCATAAGTCTGCTTGCATGGTTTTGACAATCCATCATATTTCACTACGTACTCTGCTACTTAAACAACACATCTCCTCAAACATGAATTTGACATCTAACTAGTGTCTCCAAGATTGCTTGAACATGACACCTTGATGGTGTCCCCTTATCATGGCTGATAGGGTTAAACAAACAATAATCTATCACTCTTGTTCTAGCTTGTACATACCCACCCCGTGCTCTCCAAAGCCATTGTCACAAGCTCTTCTTGTGACTAAACTCTAATATGCTCAAAGCAATATGAGCTTTTGCTCTAAGTTGGTTTTCATGACTAAATAAATATTTTTGCATGCAAAAACTTCGTAATAAGATAAAATAAAATGTATGTGTTAGGCAACTACTCTTTGAACACATACTACACGTATTGGCTTCTTAAAAGACTCATCTTTAGAAGGATTTGTCTGTTTTGTACATATTTATTGATGCACATCATCCACTACTATCACTGCTATTATGCAAGCTGGTACTTTTGGACCTGTACTGCTCTTTGTGCGAATAGACCCCTGGTAAGGATAGAATTTACCATGCTTTGTTGTTGTCTCACTACTCATGGGACTCTAGGAATTGGATTACATCGATCCTAGATGTATCCTCCCTACCAAAACCTAGAGCACCACCTTCGTCGCCTTATTATGCCTCCTCTTAAAGTTTAGCTTGTAAAGCATTTAAGGTAGCTTTTTGTGGATACTTTGCCACTTTATATGGCCTATTGCACAAGAAATAGGCTAGGGTCTTGGACTTCACTTTGCTGATAGATGTTTAGAATGATCTTGAAACTTGTAAGTGGGATGACACTTTATAGCCTACTCCCTCACTCTTGGATTTGCCACCCTTACTTAATTAGCTGCCATTAATAGCATTTGAGTCCCCTCCATGACTTCATTCTATAAAAGTTAATGTCATAGTCAAATAAGTGCTCGACTATGGTTATCGCTTCCATGAGGTTTTTGACTCTATTCCTTTGGAGTTCAATGCTAGCTTGTCATGATAGACCATCAAAAAAATAGAATAGCTTATCCTTTTCAGTCATATCCTTTATATCTAGCATGATAGTTGTAAACTTCTTAACATAGGCCTGAATTGAACCTATCTGTCTGACCTTTTGCAACTTTCATTGAGCCAGATAGTCCACGTTTTCAAGGAAAGGTGCACCTTTAATTTCTACTTAAGCTATTCCTAAGTATTGATGTGACACTTTCCTTTCTAAGTCTCCTGATACTTAATCCTCCACTAGACCTTAAGTTGTCTATGAGGAACATGGTGGCTTAGTTTAGCTAAACGTCCTCAGAAGTAATGCTAGTTGCTTGAAAATATTAGTACATATCGAACACAAAATTCTCAAACTTTTATGTATCTCTATCCCCTACATATGGCCCTAGTTCAGGGATTTTTACATTTCCCCTTCACTTTGAGGCTCTTACAAATTATTCTCGATGACCATTATCAATACCTTCACTAAAGTTATTATGTCACTCATCTCAGTACAAAGAGTTGCTACAAGATCCTTCACTTTGTTGGTGAGATCTTTCATAGCATCTCTCAAATTCTTTTAAATGTTATTGATCGCAACAAGCCACTCACTAACTTACGAAGTATCACTAGTCCCTACGCCTTTGACTATCACACTAACTTTAAGATTCAAGACTTTGTGCTTAAGAGATTTCCAATTCTTTGGCCATTTGGAAGAGTTTAGGGATCTTTTCAATTTCCAAATTTCTTACAGTTTTAGCAACTCCTTCAAGATTCCCCGATTGTAACATCAATTATATCAAAACATTTAGTGAGCATTTTCTTCGACATAATGGCATATCAATTATGGTGCGGTGGAAAACAAAGAAACATGGTTTTAACCATGCTTTGATACCAAACTGTTATGGTTCGATAGTTTAATTGTTAGAATGTATGGCACTTAAACTCTTTGCTCGGCACTTAGTCACTTAGTACCTATTGACATGTGAATTTAGTCAACCTAAAAGTTTAGTAACCCTAAACTACAAATTATGTAGGAAAAATTCTAAGAAAGAGAGAGAGAAAGGAAGAACAAGATGACACCAAGAGTTTTTAATGTGGTTCAGCCAAAAGTGAGATTTACATCCATAATTATCTTATTTCAATGATTTTTGTTGAGTATTCTATTGTCCCTCCATCTGTGTGTATGTCCTTTTACAATGATTTTAACCCCCCATTTTATAGTGGCCAAGGTGTTAAAATATAATTCTATAACGGAAATTAATCATCAATTGGTTACACAATGGTCAATAATGGATTTCTATTAAATGGGTAACAGGATAGATTTCTCTAAATTGATAACTGAAAAATACACTTCGAGCTGCAAGCTAGACCTCGTCCTTAATAACCTGAGGTTACTACTTTGACACTCGTTGACCAGCGATTCGAGTTCACGACTGGTGACCTGATGCTTTTCTCTAATGACTTTAATCCTAAGTGAGTTGGGCCCTTATTAGCTGGGCCTGTCCATTAAACTTTTACTAGTCCATTTGTGTGATTTCAAAAATACCCACAACGTTAGCCCCCCAGCTCTTAATGTGATCTGCGAACTAGGAGCTGTAGGAAAAAGCTAGCAACTGCGATCTGCCATGCTGTCATTTAGACTTTTATCCCATCATTTTATTTGTGCCAACCTATGCCATCGTTATGACATTTAATGTGTGTTTTTTCTCATAGCCGTCAGCACGATAATGACAGAGCCTTGCTATTTACTAGATTGTTAGATTAAGGGCAGTTGATCAGTCTCTAGGTCTAACGGCAAGGCTGATCAAGTTATATAAAGTGAGAAAAACCCTTTTTCCCTCTTACTTGTTACTTTGAAAATAGTGCTTCTATTTTTTGCTTGTCTCTTAGGCTCATAAATAGTTGCCAACGTTCCTAATTTTTCCTGCTTCACCAAGTTTGCAATAGCAATTTTTGGATTTAACTTGCCAGAGATCGATCCTACGTATTATTCTCTTCTCAGAAATCATCTTGCATTGTTGATACTATAAGTTTTCTTAGACTCTAAGCTTCTTTTCATAAATATCTTACTTTGTGGGTTTCTGATACTGTGTTCCTTGGAGGGTTCAGTGGTGTGTGTTCCTTAGTTGCTAAGAAATTTTATGTGCCAGTTGACTCTATTATATGTTTGCTTAAGCATCTTTTGTGGTTGGCATGCAGTCTGCTCGATAAAATGCCTATACGTTCTAGGGCCATAGATTGTTGGATTTAGCCTTGCACTTGTTTCCTAGATTTTGTAACCTGATGGGCCCATCGGTTGAGCCCCTATGTTTTTAATGATCTAGGTCTTAGATGTGGTGATACGAGGTGTGTATAACCAACTACATAGGAAATTCCCTATCTAGCAAATAAGAGCTTTAGCTTTTAGGTATGGTTTGCTTGCAATGACCTGACCATTCCTTTTTCTTATGTAGATGCCTACAACTCATAAACGTCGTGGTCACTAGGTAGGGAATGCTGATGAGTCTGACCCTCTAGCTCGGAGTGAGGAGCTGGTACACACTATAGTAAAAGTGGCCTCTAGGAGTGGTGAGATTGCTAAAAAGATCATTGCTCGTTCTGACCTCATTAAGGGCCAATAGGTCAATAGAAGTCAGAGGTCTCCAGATTGCAAGGTGTTTAATCACCATTCTTTAACCATCAAGCTCAACAAGCTTAGAAGCATAGCTAAAACATACCATTTCCCTAAGGGCTGCCACATCATAGCGCCCTTACTTGATGATCATGCAACTTATCCTTCTCCAGGATTCGTTGTCGTCAGCACCCATCACCTTAATGTTAGGCTTAGGTTCCCAGTTTATCCTTGTATTGTTAACTTGTTGATAAATTGAAGCTTTGCCCTTTCTAGCTCACACCAAATTCTTACTCCCATCTCACCTCCCTTGCACTCGTTTACCTTAAGAATATTCTCCCACTACCTTCTACAAGGATTCTATGCTATCTTTATAGCATTAAAGGCACAGGTCAGTGGGATCGGTTTTACTATCTCTTAACTCGACAGACTAAGTACAAGAAAATTTTGCCTTAAGGTGATGCTAAAAGTAAGTCTAATGTAGGGAACTATAAGACTCGTAGGTTTTATATTTCTTGCCTATGTCTACACCATCGTTGTAATTTTGGTTTCATCCTTACCTCTGGTAAACAAGCTGATGACGTGCAAGCTTGTGTGAATTCATATACTTATTTCACTCTTGGTTTGGCATTCTGTTTCATTTTATAGATGGAACTGATAAGGAGAAACTAACATTAAGGGTTGAGGAGGTTGAAGTGCTAGGCCAATTTCTTGCTGTGGACGACCTAAAAAATGACCTCAAATTTGACAAGGATCTCCTGTGTTCCCACAAGCTTGCTCCGGCTTTAAACATCAAGCTTACTAGAGACATTAGAGCTCACCAAATTAGGGAGATTGGCCCAGTGAACTTCCAAGAATACGAAGACATGGTGAGGTTGATCCTTCGCATGCCACCAGCCCTTACTCAGTCTGTTAACCGTACTTCTGCCGTGACTTCATCAACTCTTACTACTGCTGCAAGTGAATCTTCTTCTCCAGTAGTGGTGGTAGCAACCTCACAAGTGCTAGTTCTTACCTCGTAGCCTAAGGCGATTGAGGCAGTCTATATCCTATCCCCATCTGAGCCCCATGTCAAAAAGTAAAAAGTGGATAAGGGAAAGAAAGTTATTGCTATAAAACAAGTGGCACCTGAGGTTAAGATTGAAGAACAACCTGACAGCTTTTGCGCAAAGATAGGAGAGTACTTCAACTTCTTCTGGGAGAATGTGAACCAGATTCTAGGAACTCGCACCAAGGCATTGGAGTTAGAGATGTTCGGTAAAAGCTTGATAGGATACTTATCATGGTATATTGATAAGTTAAGGTCCTTTCACTTTAGTTTTTTTGCCTATTTGTAAGCTAACTTGACCTTTTGACTTCTTATAGTACGTTGGGGGCAATAAAGCTAAAAGACGAGCTCTTAGTTTGGGAGGAGGATAAAAAGAAACTTGAGGATGACTGGGCCACCGCAACCACTAAGGTGTTGGAGTTGAGGAACAAAATACAAGTACTCAAGGCTTAGCTAAGAGATGTCGAGTCACTAAGAAAGAAGTTGAGGAAGTTCTATTTCATGAGGTGGCAAACTACGAAACCATTATGTCTAGTCTTACCTCAAATCTGAATACGACAATTGATGAGTTATCAAGAGCAAAGGCCAAGCTGGATGTGATGGTGCAGAGAGCTAAGTCTTCTAAGAAAGGGAATAAGGTGGCCATGAACGAGTTTGCTTTGGCAAAAGAGGAGACCATTTGAGCTAAGGTAGAAATCACTGCGCTAATCGCGAAAGCAAAAGAAGATACTACCATGGGCTTTTTGTACACCTTGTGGTAGGAGCACCCAAAGATGGATTTTTCCTTTTTTGGAGGGGATGCTCATGAGGCCATTAAGGGCTTTAAGGACCTATGAAGGTAGCTTTTCCCAATAAAGGCGCATAATCCATAAGTGGAGTTTCTCTTGCTTAGGGTGCTATTCAAAAAGAGAGCAACTCGCAAGTCATAGAGACTATTGATGATCAAATGATGGACGACCTGTTTGCCCCATATGTCGACCCTCTAGCCTATTAGAGCTCAACTACTAAGGCCAATCTTCTTCATAGTCCATGACCTTGTAATTTTGAGTTTCACTCTTGACCTTTCACATGTAAATTCACCTCATTGAAGGAGGTATTTGATGAATTTTTTTATAATGTCCCTTCTCTATTCTTCTTAGATTCCATTTCTTGCTTTATTCTTCTTAGTTTCCATAGTTGAATGCTTAGTAAGCCGTAAATGATACCTCGACTAGCAAACTATGGCTTAAGTATATCAAGATGATTGCCCAGTAGGTCACAAATGATAACACTTGGGTTAACATGATGTGCCTCAGCTAGCAAACCATGACTTAATAATTATCAAGTTGAATGCCCAGTAGGTCACACTTCAGCTAGTAATGAATGCTTAGTAGGCCGCGCCTCAGCTAGCAAACCATGACTTTATAGATATTTGTCAAGATGAATGCCCAGTAGGTCGCACCTCAACTAGTAATGAATGCCCAATAGGTCATGCCTCAGCTAGCAAACTATAACTTATTAAGTTAGAGCTAAGGTGAATGCCTAGTAATTCATAAACAACGACTCTCAGGTCAACTTGAATAGGCCCCAACCAGCAAAACATGGCTCTTTTAAACCTGAGAATAGCTCACTTCCTATATAGTACTTTATTGCAAATTTATTCAGAAATTAATAAACACATACATTAAAATTTAGGAAAAAACTTAGGTGCTTTTATTAATTTCTAAATAATATTACAAGACTAAAAGGGCAAGCTCAAATCTATTGAAAGTATGGGTGCAGATGCTCAACATTCCAAGCTCACAGAACTTCAACTCTATTCATATTTGTCAAGTGATAAGCTCCATTTCCTAGGTCTTCCTTAATTATGTCTGGTCCCTCCCAATTTGGACCTAGTGTCCCGTCACTGGTCTTGCAAGCTTTAGAAAGAATAAGACGCAGTATGGGATCACCAATTTTGTATTTCCAAACTCAGACTTTTTGGTTGTAGTATCTTGTAACCCATTACTAATAAGTTGTAACCTTAAAGCAGCCTATTTCCCTTGTCTATTCTACAAGGTCGAGGTTTGCAATGAGCAGTTGATCATTATCCTCTAGATTAAATGTCACTCTTCATTGTGAAGTCACCTCAAGCTTTGCTAGGATCATGGTCTCGGACCCATACACCATTAAGAAGGGAGTTTCTCTTATGGTGCTTCGAGTTATGATTTTGTAAACCCAAGGCAACTTTTACATTTCATCTACCTATGCTCCTTTTTTACCTCTAACCTTATCTTCAAGATCTATTTGATGATCTTGTTAATAGTCTCAACTTGTCCATTGGCCTAAGGATGGTCTACAACTGAGAAGCTCCTCACAATTTTGAGATTATTGCAAAACTTGATGAACTGCTCACATTAAACTGGGTCCCATTATCAGTCACAATCTACTGAGGGACTCCAAATCTGTAAATAATATTAGTCCATATGAACTTTTCAATCCTCAAAGAAGTGATTTCTGCTAGTTCCTTTGCCTTTGCCCACTTAGTGAAATAATCAATAACAACTACTACATGCTTGTATTTCTCGCAACCTATTGGAAGTGGTTCAATCAGGTCCATGCCCTAGATTGCAAAGGGCCATAGGTTAACCATCTATTGTAGGTAGGTTGGTGGAGCTTGTGAGACCTTGGCGAACCTCTGGCATTTGTCACATTTCCTCATAAGGTCAATGGCATCCTGCTTCATCGTAGGCCAATAGAATCCCTATCGAAGTGCTTTTTAAGCTAAAGATAGCCCTCCAATATGATTCCCGCAATGGTTGGCATGAATCTCCTTTAAGATGACATCATAGTCGTGGCTATCTATGCACGCTAAGAGTGGAGTTGAAAATCCTTTTTTATATAATATGTCGTTGTAGATACAATATCTGGCTGCTTGAACTCGTAGATGACGTGCTTCTAACTTACCTTCTAGCAAGATGCCATCTTGTAGATAATCCAAGATTGGACCCATCCATGAGTCCTGTGCCATAATAATTGCCATCACGATAATTTTCTAATTTATGCTCGGTGATGGAAGGAACTCCAATGGGATTACCCATAAAAAGTCTACATCTCTGGTTGTGGCCAAATGGGCTAATGCATCTACATGTGTGTTCCGGGCTCACGGAATCTGATTAACCTTGTATAGCTGGAAAGAGCTAAGCAGTTCCTAAACCTTTTGAAGGTAGATGGCCATCTTTGATTCCCTCATCTGATATTCACCTTATACGTGATAGAGTATGAGTTGGGAATCACTGAATATCTTTAGATTTTCAACTCGCATCTCTCTTGCTAGACAGAGCCCTACCGACAATGCTTCATATTCCACTTCATTATTTGTGGCGTAAAACCAAAGTCTCAGTGTGTAAAGGATTTTGTGTCCTTCTGGGCTGATTAGAAGCACTCCTGCTCCAACCTTCTACTCACTTAACAATTCGTCAACATACAATTCCTAATACAGACCCTTTGAGGCCTCTGCTTCCTCTTTCGTGGGCCTTGTGAATTCTACAATGGAATCTACTAAGGCTTGCCCTATGATTATTGGTCTGGGCTTGTACTCAATGTTGAACTAGGCTAGCTCAGTTGACCACTTAAGCAGATGACCTAAGGTATCTATCTTCTGCAAGATCTACCTAAGTAGGAATTACATAAACACCTCAATGTTGTATGCCTAAAAGTAAGGTCACAACTTTATTAATGTGATCACAAGGCAATAGGCAAGCTTTTCCATCAGCGAATACCTTATCTCGGCGTCAAGCAGCCTCTTACTTACATAATAAACTGGGAGTTAAGCTCTACCTTTTTCTCACATCAATGTTACACTGAGTGCATGCTGAGATACTCTTAGGTAAATGATGAGCTTCTCACCTTCCTTTGGTTTGGATAAAAGAGGAGCTCAACCCATGTACTCCTTCAGCTGCTAAAAAGCGACCTCGCATTACTCAATCTACTCAAAGTGTTTTTCTTTTTTCAGCATATCGAAGAAGGGGATGCATTTGTCTGTCGCTTTTGAGATGAACCTACTAAGTGTTGTGACTTGGCCATTAAGGCTCTGTACATTCTTGACTTCGGTTGGGGATCTCATGTCAACAAGAGCCTTGATTTTCTCTAAATTTGCTTCAATTCCCCTATTATTGACTATGAAACTGAGGAACTTTCCTAAAGCCACTCCAAGTGCACACTTATGTGGATTCAGCTTCATCTGATACCTCCTTAAAATTTGAAACATTTTCCCTAGATCACACAGATGGTTAGTAACCTGTTCAGACTTCAACAACATATCATCCACGTACACCTCCATTGTCTTTCTAATCTGTTCTTTGAACATCATATTAACTAACCACTGGTAGGTTGCTCTTGCATTCTTCAATCCAAAAGGCATCACCTTATAACAATATATCCCACAGTCAATGATGAATGAGGTGTGTTCCTCATCTTGTAGGTTCATGGGGAACTGATACTGTTCTTTAGACATGCCTTGTTAAGGTCCGTGAAATTGATATAGGTTGTCCATTTCCTATCCTTTTTTTTACGAGCACAGGGTTAGCTACCTAAGTTAGGTAGTGAGCTTCTCAGATAAACCTATTGGCTAGAAGTTTATCTACCTGTTCCTTAAGAGTGACATGACGCTCAGTAATCATAGGTCTCATTCCTGGCAAACTGGCTTGTGATAAGGGTCAATGTTCAGCTTATATGACATGACCTCGGGGTCAATCTCCACCATGTCTTCATGATTCCAGGTGAAGATGTCTAGGTTCACCTTAAGAAATTCAACTAGCTGGGTTCACACATCCAGAGACAAGTTTTTTTCTAGCTTGAGACATCTTTCAACATTCGCCTTGTTGACCTATACAATTTCAAGCTCATCCACTAGGTCAGTTGCTCTGTCTACACCCACCTCATGGGGATCAAGGTTATGATTGATCCTTGTTACGCTCATAGCTTGTGTTTCTCCATTGGAAACTATATTTAACTTCTTCCTTCTCACCCCCTGCTTGATTGCATCTTTATAGCAATGTCGGGCTATGTGCTGCTCACCTCACACACATCCAACTCTATTGGGGGTCAGGAATCTGATGGTAAGTGTCCTAGTTGATATACCATATTCAGGTCATTCATTACAAGTCGCCCTAGCACCACATTATATGCTGAGGGATAGTCTACAATCAGAAAGTCTATTAGGACAGTGGCTTGGTAATCTGTATCTCCTAGAGTAATAGAGAGTTTGATCTGCCCCACTGGTAAGATTGCATACCTTGTGAAGCCGTAAAGAGGCTCTAAAGAAGGCTTTAACTGGTTCGCACTTAAACCTATATACTCGAGGCACCCCTTGTACATTACATTCACCAAGCTATTGGTATCGATCATTATTTGCTGCACCTCGGCATTACCAATTCTGGCTCAGATGACCAGTGTGTCATTATGAGGAGAACTTACTCCTAGCGCATCTTTATCTGTAAAGTGATGCTGTCTGGGGTTGTCCTTACTTTCTTGGCAAGTCTCTCAAATTCATTGTGACCTGTGAGCAGGATGTGGTTTGCCTCTCGCACATAGCGTTCATGTGACCTATTTGAGGTACCTATGATATGAGGCCTACCGTGGATGATGAATATAGTTATGCCTCTTCTTGTTTAGGAGTTTGCTGCTGCTGTTGTTGTACTGGTTGTTAGGCCTACTGAGGTTGCTAACCCACAGGTCACACCACATAATCTTTCAAGCGACCTCTCTTGATTAGATCTTCAGTTGCATCTTTGAGTGCCCAGTAGTCCAATGTATTGTGCCTAACTTCATTGTGATAAGTGCAGAACTTGTCTTTGTTCCTAAATCTGTTAGGAATCCTTATGGGATTGGGCTTCCTAAAATCCTCCCTACTCGTCTATGTTACAAAGATCCTATCCTAAGTATCGGATAAGACGTTGTAACTGTTGTGGCATCCCTGATGCTAAGGTCACTCATTCCTAGCCTTTTTTGTGACTTAACTATTAAAGTCATCCTTTTGACTCCCTTTGCCATTCCCACCATTACTCTTTTTTTTACTCTAGTTGAAGCTATTCACCTTGTCCTTCTGATTGGACCAAAGAT
>JANHAO010023880.1:0-11773 GCA_026873985.1 Saraca asoca
TCAGGATCATCTTTTCCAGCCTCCCTCCTCTTGCTAACAATATCATCCTATTTATAGAGGAAGGATGGGCTCTGGTCATTAATTATAAGCTATAGTTGTATTACATCAAATAAATAAAGCATGTATGGTGAAAAGATCCCTATCTGATTGTAGGCTACGGGAGTAGTTCTCTCCAGGCTGACATGTAGGTTTACATCTGTCATTGTGTCAGGCAAGACACTTTATAGTCCCTAGCGAGGGCTTTCACAATTTTGGAGTAATCGCGGGAGTCGCTTGGAGACGGACGTGAGTGTAGCGGTTACAGGGTTGATCCTCGAACACATTGCTTGCCGAGTCGTGCTGTCGCCGGGAGGTAGTCTCCGGATTGTGGCTAAGCGAGCGCTTGTCGTTATCGCTTACGGTGAGGTACCTTGAAGACTTCTCGCGATGATTCATTTTCGCTTTTCCCGCGGACTCGTCCTCGCAGAGTCATTTTTTCAGTATATAACACCTAATAAAACATAATTATGGTATTTTTAATCTCTGATCTTGTATGATCCTTAGAAATGGTACTATTTTGCTTGGTAACTCAGAAAATAATACATAGAGAAACAACTAAAATCAAAATCAAAATCAAAATAAAAGAAACCAACAAGAAATGCCAAATAAAAATTGAAATAATAACAACAATAACAATTCGACCGATGAAAATGGACCACAAGATAATAGTGGACCAATACTTGGGGGGCCAATGTCTTGTGGCATGCCATATTTCCCATAGATATACCAAAATTATCATGAAAATCCATCAGGTTTAACTCCTAAAAATGTTGTTATTTTTCGACAGCAGATAGATGAAAATAATCATGACATGGTCCACATAATGTCACAATAGATCACAACCGTACTTTGACCAATGCTAGAAATAATGCCTTGAGTCAACAAAAAATGAATTACGTACTAGAAAGAGTAAAAGTTCATCTAAGCAACAATTGGAATAATGATAATGGTCGGAATAGTGAACATGGTTGAAATATTGATAACAACAATCACAATAATCACAATGATGAAATAGGGTATGAAAATGTCAAAAATGAAGAACCCAAAATGGAACGACCATAGTATAGTTGAATTAGAACACTTCGATGCAGGGAAGAAAGAATTCAAAATGATAGTCGAACTAACGATAACATGCAAATCCCTACAAACCTAAATCATAATCAAAATTTTTTATGCAGACCAAAACAAAACATCCAGTACCTGGTCAAACATTCACTGAACCAACTAGGAGGACACAGTGCTTATCCTAATTATAGGCACGTATTTCCAAAATGGAAAAATTAAATAGAGTCCCCTAGAGGTTTTAAATTGTCAAAATTTAAAACATTTTCTGGCAAAGATAATTAGTCAATAATTAAATATGTGGCTAGATTTACTACTTAGTGTAAAGAGTTAGTAGGAAATGAATATTTAAAAATAAAGTTTTTTACTCTATCCCTAACCAAAACTACTATTGCTTGGTATTTGAGTTTGTTACCAAATTCTATCATTCTTGAGCACTGTTAAAAAAATTGTTTCACAACCAATTTTATAGAGGTAAAATAAGGATTAGTCTAACTGATCTATTGAATGTAGAAAAGTTGCTAATGGAAAGTGTTAACAATTATCCATCTAGGTTTTGACAAGCAAGAAGCCATTGTTTTACTTAAATAGCACAATCTGAGATGGTTAAAGTTATTGTGTCTGGTTTTGATTTTATAATTATAAAAAGGCTTGTCAATCAACATGTAATAGATTTGTCTTTATTGGTCAAAAAAGTAAGGCAAATTAATATTTTCCAAAAGGTTAGTCAACACAAAAGAACTTAGAGCCAAATGTTAACTTTCATAAAGTAAAATGGCTAAGGGCAAAAAGGAGGAATCTATCTTCAAGGATGAAACACAAAAAAGATGTTTGGAGAGCCAGTAGAGAAGAAAAGTGATATGTTCAGTATCAGAAATTAAAGAATTATGTGATCCTTGGAACATTGTCAAAAAGGTTGAATAAGTGGAGTTTTTAGTCAAAACAAGGATGAGTTGTTGAAAGTTTTTGGTCAAAGGGAGAGTAAAGATAAAACAGTTTCACCATTTGCCTCAAGCCAATGATGGCGGTGATGTCAAAAGATGAAGGGCTAGTCATGCCATATAGATATGAAGGTTGTTAGTAAAAGGAGACCAAAAACATAGAGTAGCCCTAATTAATAGAGGAATACATTTCAAAAAAAAAATCAAGACAAGTAGATTATATCAAAAATGTCTATTTCCTTCCAAAAATGTTCTTTTTTAACTGAACTCGATCAAACCAATTTAAATAGGTTGTGAAAGGACTTGAAAAATTCCTAAAAACCCTAACAATTTTAGATACCCATAGAGTGATCGAAATAGACTTGGATAATAGTAGAGGTTTACGTAGAAACAAGAATCTAGTTTCTCATTAAAAAGAGGACCCAAATAAAAAATTGGCAATTCATTTTTGCCAATGCTAGTGGAAGGGATGAATACCTTAAATTGGATGATTGAAAGTGTTTTTGAAAAAGAATTCAAAACTTTGGTGGCTCCAGATGCTTGGGAAGAAGAGTTAGAAATAGTGGCTATGAGTTCTTTCAAATGTGCTTTTAAAGATTGAAGATTGAAGGAGAAGGAAGAGGCACACACACAACAGAATAGCTTCAACAAAATCTAAATAGTCCAAGAAAAAGGAAATAAAGTGAAATCTAAGGATTCACAGTACTATTAAAAAGGTAAGAAAAAGGTTGGTTCCTTTTTGGCACCTTGAAAAGGTGTTGAAAAGGTAGGAAGAAATAACTTTGATTATCAATAGACATAGTTATCATTATTTCTTATTAGAGAACGTGTAAAACCATCAATTTATGATTTCACATATCACGACTGTTAATGTCCTGAGTTGATTGATTACTTGAACTAGGATTGTGAGATTATAGTTTAGCTTGATGTTTATCATTCAACTAAAATTTCTTATATGTCAAAATTTCAACTTAGAATTTCAATAATCAAACCAAACTAAAGGGCCTTCGATTAGCTATCCATTTTTGGTACAGATCGGCTGAATGCTAAAGTCAAAACAAATTGGCTGGATCGATACAAATCAGACAATTGAAAAATATAATTGAAGTAAATGTATGTGTCAAGCACATGATGAATAGTTACTTTGCAGTTATCTCGTTACTTTTATTTTATTTTTTATTTTTTATTTTTATTTTTAAAAGAGCACATGTTCATTTTTCTAAAGGACTAATTTCATGAACAGTTATTCAAAAAAAGAAAACTATCCATAATTCTTATAAATAGTGCATCAACATACAGACAAGGGACACTTTTTCGTTTGATAACCACTCAACTTACCAAAATATGCTTTATATTTTTTATGGCACCTTACTATACAATTCAATACTCTACTGATTTTTATAGTTTTTAGGAATTTCTTCACTCCCGTACTTATAAATAGTTGTGGAGCGTTCGTGGACCATCTCATTTGACTGGTCTTGGGCCCAATCGAATAATCATAGCTTCAAGTGGCTTTAGCTGTCATCTTTATAAAACCCACTTATTACGGACTGGAACTTGCTCAATTGCACTTCGAACAGGCCAGTTGGTCACAGTTCAAATGATGCTTATTTTGGACTTTGTTAGATTCAAACAGAACCTTGTAGAGAATCAAAATAATATTAAAAATATATTAATTTTGAGTTTAAGAGATCAAAATTGATAACTACTGATTCGAGATCAAACTTTAATTAGGTCTAGAAGGCAAAGATCTGACTGGGGAATGCTAGTTGTTGAAGGACGTTTCTGAAAATGGTTTTACAAGTTGGATTTCCTGTCTTTTCTCACCTCTCCTACCTGTATCCCCTCCAGAACGAAGGGATCCAAATCTAAGGTCCCATGATGATGCTTTGGGCGGGTTTTGGAATCTTTTATGAAGGAGCTTTCTACTACGCTTTAGATGAATTTTGATATATTTAATCTTATAAATATTTATGTATAATAAAATAATGACATTCGTATAATTTGAGAGTTATTACTGATTAATAATTTTATCTCTAATATTTTTAAAATTATAAAATTGATATATTTAAAATAAAAAAGAAAAGAATGTAAGATTCATAAGGTGTTTGGAGGTGATGAAATTTTTATAATTGTTATTTTAGGTACATGTTGGAATTTTGACTCTTGTTACTGATAGATGAAATAAATTTTTTAGTTACATTTTTTCTAAAAATTGAAATTTTATGTATTGATTCCATCTATTTTTAAAATTTTAATTGATTTTATGTTTAACAATAAAATTTTATAAAATATAATTAATTTATAGATTAAATAGATTATCATTTATAATATTTGATAAGATGCTATCATATATTTTAAAGCATAATATGCTTTAGTTTTATTTCCGAACAGAGTAGAATTCCACTTTTATTAACATCACAAGTTCAGCAGAAACCTACACAATTTTAGGAAATACTAACACAAACCTCAAGGAACTATCATATTGGTTCATGGATGAATTTAAAATATGCAATTAATTAAATATACGTTGAAGATTTAGTTTTATAAATTGTAAAAACTATTTCTTGGAGTCATGTCACAATTTTTTTTCCATTAATATCTTAAATCAGGTTTGAATAACATGTCCTTAACATAACGAGGAAAAAAAAAACAAAATAGATTGTGTCCAAAAATAGAAATGGAGACAGAACTAACATAGAAGGGCAAGGCCAAAATAAACTAATGCCTAATGGTGCCATATTAATTAGGTCCCATCAAGATCAGTAAATAATAAATAATAAAATTGATGATTCTGACTAAGTTGACACCCATCGTTAAATAATAATAATAATAATAATAATAATTGAGCCAAAAGATTCAAAAATAAGGTTGTAATTATCTTGATTTCTTAGAGACCATAATAGTTTATTACCTGGTAACCTTTACAATGCTTAATATTGCAATTATCTATCAAATTTATATTAATTGTAATTATTTTATTTCTTTGTTCCAAAGTAGGGGTTACTCCCGGCCGCTTTGGGAAAAAAAAGGAAACTAAATTTATATACAAAATTATTTATTTCATTTGCCTTTTTTTTTGTCTGACACCTATTTTTTGCTCTCAATTTGTTTGATTAAATTAATGAAAATATTTCTAGTTTTATTTTAATATTAAAATTTTAAGATTATTATCTATTATATTTTGATAAGCCAATTATTTTAATAGTATAATTGAATGAATCCGAAAATAAAAAAATAATTTTTTGATTTGTTAAAAAATAATAAATAATAATATTTATGATCTTGATAATACCATGGAAGTAGAAAGATTTTCCAAATTAATATATACATCATCAAAGGGCCGTCGCAATCTGAGCTCTATATGGGCTTTCGGAGTCCAATTCACATGTGTGATCACAAGTTACAACGTTTCGTAATTGGGCTTCGAAAAAGATCCACAACATTTCCTCTATGATAAAATGGCGCGAACTGAAAACTTGTAGCGTTTGACGTTTCTCTCTCACTCTCTTTCTGCCTGCTT
This sequence comes from Saraca asoca, assembly GCA_026873985.1. Classification (NCBI taxonomy): domain Eukaryota; kingdom Viridiplantae; phylum Streptophyta; class Magnoliopsida; order Fabales; family Fabaceae; genus Saraca; species Saraca asoca. The sequence goes on from JANHAO010023880.1 coordinate 5,566, forward strand.
TCGTAGAACTGCATGACTCTCCAACCTTTCTAACCTGAGGCCCTCCGCGTCCTTTGGGGAAACCTTAGAAACCCACAAAAATCTCAATATCACAGATAATTCGCAGAAAGCCTCCACCTTTTACAGAGAATCAACAATAACAACGTGAAAGAGAACAAAGGCTGAATTAGTTGCCGCATCACTCATTCGACATTTCAAACTTCAAAAAGATTCTTCTTTTTCTTATTTAAGAAGAAAATTCGCGATTTAAAGGTGGCGGTGATTTCTGACGATGGTCAATAGCGGAGAAATCGATGCGGTTGGACAACGGGCTACGGCGGCGGCGCTGACGCCTCTAGCCGCCGTGGCTGAGGCCTTTGAGGAGCTGGCGAAGTTGCTGAAGGAGAGAAATAATGCTTCCACGGAACAGGAAGCGCTTCGGCTGGTTCCTTTTTGTGATGCTTGTGCTTTGGTCTCTGTTCTCTTGGGTTGTCTAGGCTTGGCTTTCAAATTCGCCGAACTGGAATACATCTCCAAGGTTTAGTTGTTCACTTTTTGCCTTTGATTTTGCTTATTAATTTGCCTTTGATTCTGTATCTAAATTTTGACAAGAGAAACTTCGAATGTGTTGATCATTAGTTGCGAAGTTGGTTTCTATTGTTGCTCCTCCACATAAGCCAAATAATTAATTCCATATATGATATATTTTTTAACTTCCAAGATGCAAAATCACATTTTACTGATCTCTGATTAGAATTCCCTTTACCAAATGGAGGTTCAATTCCATGGTTTGTAAATCTATTGTATGAGAGCATTGATTCTTGTCATATTGTGGGCCCCAGAAGAGATTGTTCGATATTATCTGTGCAATTTTCCTGTGATTTGTTGAGTTTTGACTAAATCTCTGCTATTACCAATGGAGGAGCGAAAGTTTTAAATCCATTCCCTTTGAGTGCTGCACTATTATTTCATTTGATGATCATGCCAGCGTTGATATTTCCATGAAAAGAGGTAAATTTCACAGTATGTTTAATTTTGCAGGTTACGAGTGCATAAATGTGCATTTGGAATATAATGAGGATATATGTCTCTTTTTCTCCATTTGAATTCGTGCTACCCAAACTACAAGGCTTTATTTATATATGTTTCTTACAGAATTATATAATAGATATATAGCATTATCATAAGACACTTAATGATGCTTGCCGATTGCTTCATCTTTGGTTTTTTTTTTTTTTTTTTGGCTGCTACTGGTATCGTGTTCAATACCAATGGCATCATTTTTACCACCCATTTTTTTGTGTTAGTATTGGTAGAGTTTCATTTTGAATTGTAAGTACTTGTTTTAATGATGATGTTTTCAGCTACATGGACTTATGGAAGCGTCAAAGACATATGACACTCTACAGGATGTGCTTGACCTTGATGTTGCCAACGACACTGTGAAAGCACCAGGAAGCTTTTCACGTAACCTACGTAGAGTTAGGCAGGGTCTTGACCTCATCAGAGCTTTGTTTGAGAACTTTTTGTTGGCAGAGTATGCAAACCCACTTACTGATGCACATTTATTTTTCTTTCTGTTTGAAAATCCTTCTATACTAGAAACCAAATAAAATCCTTACTTGTTTCATAATCTCTAACAACGTAATTGATGACTTTCATTTTTCCCTTGGGTTTTACTCTATTACAATTTTAAAGACCACATACATAGGTTTTTTAATCCATGAATGTCTTTTTGCAGTGTGAGCAATCAGTTGATGTTTCGACTCATTAAACAATATCGATACATAGAAATCACTCATACCATTTGATTTCATTTACATGTTAAGTATATCTTTCACACATTAACCAAATTCAATTGAACTGGTGCCTTGCATGACAAGAGGAGTCAGGTTTAACTAATTCTGTGTATCTTGAAAAATGAAATACATGGGGCTCAAAAATTTGAAATCCTACAACCTGATTAAAGATTATTAGCCATTTGTAATTATAAAGCTTAGAACTTCATCCACTATCTTAGTGAAATCTCTTCTCCTAAATACTTGGTTATCTATCAGCATTCTTATTTAACATACCATTCCATGAATCTGATACTAAAGCTTTTACTGCATCTGCCCGGTTCTTGTATAAAACAAAAAATAATATTGCAGCATGGTAGTATTACCTAGATCTCAATACCTTCTAGGATTTGGCATCCCAAATATTCATTCCATCTAGTACTCCATACTTCTTCTATGAAGTCATATTTCAGTACAGTTATTAGTAACCAGTTACCCTAGTTGCAATATTTTTAAGAAAAATATTGGCATTTTAATTTATTGTCATGTTGCAGTGGAATACTGCATAGGTTCGTTCAGTTTTAATTATATTTAGTATTTTTTAGTGACATATGAGGTGGTATTGATTAATGATTTTGACAATTTCAGTGATTGCTATTTAAAAGATGTAGCTTCAACAGCTTATGCTCAGGTTTGTGCGCCATATCACACTTGGGCAGTAAGGACTGCTGTTTATGCTGGGATGTATACACTACCTACAAAAGACCAACTTTTGCTGAAGCTCAATGAAACAAGTGAGTTGCACATGCTAAGCTAATTCTGACTTTAACTTTCCTTGCAGATGTATGAAGCTCATTTCATGCTCACACGCAGATGCTGTAAATGAGTTTAGTCTAATTTTCCAAGATGAGCCTTTCAGCCTTAATATCACATTTGCGGTGACCTACATGAAAGTTAAATATGCTAGTTCATGGTTTAGAATTCTTTGAAGTCTTTGATTTCATTTTACCATTCCAACTTATATTCTACAAGTTAAAACCCACTAGCAATATCTATTTTCTTATCTGTCCAATCCATGCCATTCTTGAGCTCTTTATCTCTTTGATTATTGAAGGTTTTTCAGTTCTTACACCCTGTCATTTGTGTTTCCAACTGGATTGTAACCAAAGTCGCAAAATGATTGTTCCATATCACTTAATCAGTTAATCTTGTACAAATATGTTTATTTCTCATGTCATGTTACAATTCATCCATTATGTTTATCTCGCAGATAAGTTCAGTGGAGGTTGGAATGCTCGTCCATCAAGAAACATATGCTCTTTTTTTTTCACTCCGTTCCATGCACCTTAAAAAAATATCTTAGATTATTTAAACCATACTATAGTGGTCACTATCTTTTTTCTATCATAAATTCAGGGGTAAAACTAAGGATTTTGAATTTTAGTGAGTTTGACATTTTTTATCATCCTTAGTTGTCATTTTCTTGTCTCTGTCCCTTAATTATAAATGTTATTGCAGATCAATCAGCTGAGAAGAAGATGAGAAGGTACATCAATGCCTCACTTCCAGTAATAGAATACATTGATGAACTGTACCTTTCTAGGGATGTTCCCTTGGACTGGTGAAGGAATCTGCTCTTCAAGAATGCTTAGAAGGCTCTGCTCTGTTATATGGCTGTGATATGGCTCCATTATACAATTGAAACATTAGTACCATTGCTTCCAATTTTGTATTTATTTGATAAAGATTTGATTGTTTTAGTTTCTTAATGGCTGTTGGCCTTTTAGGGATAAATCACTGAACAAGGAAATTAGTTTCTTGCTCCTGAAGATATTGCACAGGGCATGTTAGTTAACATTTCCTTTCAGATTTATTCATTATTTATTACTTATTATTGCTGTAAATACATCTATCTTTTGAATGCAGCAGTTACATCTCGGTTTTATAGGAAACAGTTGTACAAATACTGAAATCTGAACAAGGGGTCTTCAGTACATTAGCAGAAAAGAACTTTACAACCTACTGTTACTACTATGTAAAGAAACCTTGACAGAATTCCTTTACTAGAGCCCCTCAATTATTTCAGAAAATCCGTGTTTTGATTTTGCGAGTAATCAAGCTTGATAAGGACCAGACCACACAGAAACACAACTTATGGCATTAACATTGCTCTCAAGTTCTTATAATCCAATAACAACTCAAGATGTAAACCACTAAAAATCATACATTGTTCTCAAGTTCTTATGATCCAATAACAACTCAAGATGTAAACCACTAAAATTATTTCTAAATCATGAGTATTAGTTGCACCATATATTGCGCTTTATGACATTCTTCATATAAAAAATTTTGAAGTTCGTACCAAAAAACAATTTTTGAAGCTGTTTATCTTTTCCAAGGTCAATGGTACTTGAATAGCCTCTGAAATCTAAAAAAACTATAACAAACCAAAGCACTAGTAAAAAAATTTTAGGCACCAAATGCGGCAGTCTGCTTACGCTATCAGCTCTTCATCTGTCGGTGGAAAAGCATGACGGTGATTATGTCAGGTTGACTACAATGTCAGGCTTTCTGGGTTTTCTACTACTTTTGCGAAAGTTTGAAGGAATGCTGCCAAGTCAGCCCCATAGATTATCCGGTGATCAGCTGTTACATTCACCTGCAAACAAAATCATACACACAATTCAAAAAAAATTAAAAATCCACATATATGGTTCCTACAAAAAATGTTATGAGTTAATATTTCAGGTATATGATAGTTGAGCGTCTCTCAAGCCAAAAACATTCATTAGTTAGCATATTTTTAAATCATGTATATCAGGCAAAATGTCATTTACAGAAGGATGAACGCAATATGACAATCAGACAAATGTTCTGTATCCTTCCTTTAACAATACAATCCATGGCAGTGCATCTCTGCATCCAAGTGAGAAAACAAAACCAAGGATTTGTTCCTTCCAGATTCTAACTTGTATAGATACACTAATTGAAAACTTCGAAACACAACTCAGATAGAATATGCTATAATTGAAAACTTAGAAACATTACTCAAAAATTTTCCACGATGAATAAACTTAATACAATATAGTTTCTATTCACATACTTCGTGAGATATAGAAAGAATGATATACAAGGCGGGCATAAGCTGCAATAAGGCGTGGGCCTGTGATTTGTGACGTGATAATTTTTTTCAGAGGATGATTCAATAGTTGGTCTTAGACTTGGAAAATGAAAATAAGCTCTCTTAACAGAAGTAAACTGTACTGGGTAGTTTCTATAGCCTTTACCTACATAATTTGTCCATTGATTGGGAAGGAAATAATGACCCTGAGAGTTGCAGACATCCCCATCATTAGCACCAAAAAATATTTGCAAACACTTCAACAGTTTGAACACATCAGAGCATTCCTCTAAGAGACTAATCACCAAAAAGGCAAAAACTTCATTGTTATCAGGTACGTCCTCTATGCAGATGAATATAGTAGAGGGAGTGAGGAACTCCAGCACTGATGATAAGAAAATCAAGTCCTATAACTAGGTACAGAGCAACATAGCTGTGAGGGGTGGAAGACAGTCAATACATCTGCTTTGTATCAGTTTAAGAAGCACATTAACCACTAGGCACTAGCCAAATATGTGTCCTAATTTCCTGCAAAACCTGGCATGTCTAAAAGTGGAAAGTCTACCAGGTTTTACTCCTCCTGAAGAGAGAATAAGCTCCAGAAAACCATTTTATTGGGAACCTTATAAAAGCCTTCATATCTGGTATCCTACGCAATAGTGGAAAGCAGAAACCGAAGGAGAAGGGGATAGACTTGAGAACAAAAGACAGATGGGCATTTGGGTGAAGAGAGTTTAAACATTTTGTCAATAGCTTCTTATTCCTCTGGCCAGATGTTAAATGAAATATTTTCCTCGTTCTTGAATATTTTTTAGCATACACGAGGTATATCTCAGTTACTAACACAACCTGTGATTTTCTTTCAATCATCTTCTTAATAAAAACAACGTTGTTCATACATTGCTATCTATAAATGAAATATTTTCCTTATTCTTGAATATTTTTTAACATACATGAGGTATATCTCAGCTACTAACACAACCAGTGATTTTCTTTCAATCATCTTCTTAATAAAAATAACGGTGTTCATACCATAGTAGTTGAATCGTAATTCAAATCGTAAATCGAAAAGTCAATTTTTAAATTGTGAATCGTAAATCATATCAAATCGTAAAATTCACGATAATATCATAAAATAGTGAAAAAAAATATATTTATATTTAAATTTTAAATATTACAAAATCTAAACTGTAAAAATAATTCAAAATATCATATTTAAGTTTTATAAGCTAATTTTGTATACTTATATAAATAAGTAAAATATTTTATTTATATTGTTAAAATAATTTTTTGCCTTTCAATCAAAAAGTATCCTTGTTTAATTTAGCCA
>JANHAO010023881.1:0-11782 GCA_026873985.1 Saraca asoca
TGGAGCTAAATTGTGAAAAATTCACTTACAAAAGATCCTATAAAAATCAAAATAAAGTCTTAATACTAAAGTAGATCTCTTGAAGGATCTTGATGAACTTTGAACTTGCACATACTCAACAAACAATTAAAGCTCATAAACATAATGTGATATGTTCAAAATTGTTTTCATCAAAATAAAAGATAGTCTAGCTGGCTAGGTTAACACTGGAGAGTAGGTCTTATGCGGTGCTAAATAGTAGGTCACATATGGTGCTAGAGAGTAGGTCATATGCAGTGCCAAATAGTTGGTCACATGCAGTGCCAAATAATTGATTGCATGTGGTGCCGAATAGTTGGTCACATGCAGTGCCAAATCTTCATAAGTACATCAAGCTAACTGCCCCTTCCAAATTCAGAAGGTCAAATGCTCACTTCTGGGTAGGCCACTTTTGGTTATAATACTCTGTTGAAAATTCATTCAAAAGTTAATAAGCAACCATAAGAATTAAAAAGAATATTGTAAGGTTAGATAAGCAAACTCAAGCTTATTGATAATATGGGCAAAGATGTTCAGTGTTTCAAGCTCGAAGGAACTTAGCTCCACTCATGTCTGCTAGATGGTAAGATCCCTTTCCTAAATCTTCTTTAATCATGTATGGCCCTTCCAAATTCGGACCTAGTGTCCCATCATTGACCTTGCGAGCTCTAGGGAGGATGAGGCGTAGCACGAGTTCTCTGGTTCTGTAGTGCTAGACTCGGACCTTCCTGTTATAATATTTTACGACTCGTTGCTGATAGGTTACAACTCTGAGGTGGGCTATTTCTCTTGTTTCTTTTGTGAGGTTAAGGTTTGTAGTGAGTAGCTGATTGTAATCTTCTAGATTGAAAGTAGCTCTCCACTATGAAGTTACCTCAAGTTCAGCTGGTATCATGGCTTCAAATCTATATACCATTGAGAAAGGAGTTTCTCCTGTGGTGCTTCGAGTTATGGTTCTATAAGCCTAAAGTACCTTCTACAGCTTATCCACCCATGCTCCCTTCCTGGCCTCCAACCTTTTCTTCAAGACCTATTTAATAATCTTGTTAATAGCCTCAACTTTTCTATTGGCTTGAGGATGGTCTACAGCTGAAAAACTCTTCACGATTTTAAGATCATCACAGAATATGAGGAATTGCTTGCTATTGAATTGGGCCCTATTGTCTGTCACGATCTTCAGAGGGACTCCAAACCTACAGATAATATTAGCTCATATGAACTTTTCAATCTTTGCAGAAGAGATTTGTGCCAATTCCTTTGCCTTTGCCCACTTAGTGAAATAGTTAATAGTGACTACTGCATGTTTTCACTTCCTGCAGCCTGTCAGGAGTGGTCCAATTAGGTCCATGCCCCAGATCACGAAAGGCCAAGGACTGACTATCTATTGCAGATAGGCTGGTGGAGCTTATGGGACCTTGGCGAATTGCTGACACTTATTGCACTTCCTGATGAGGTTGATAGTGTCCTATTTCATTGTAGGCCAATAAAATCCCTATCAGAGTGCCTTGTGAGCTAAGGACACCCAGCAACATGGTTCCTATAATGGCCGACATGAATATCCTTCAAGATGGTGTCATAATCATAATTGTCTATGCACCTTAGGAATAGGGTTGATAACCTTTTTTTGTATAGCATGTCATTGTAGGTGCAGTACCTAACTACTCAAGCTTGTAATCAATGAGCTTATATCTTATCTTATGGCAGTTTGCTGTTATGGTGTCCATCTACTCCATGCTTGGCAATGGAAGGAACTCTATCAGAATTGCTCCAAAAAAAACTACATCTCTAGTTATAGTCAAGTGAGTTAATGCATTTGCATGTATGTTTTGAGCTCACAGGATCTGATTGATCTCATATTACTGGAAAGATCCAGGTAGTTCCTAGACTTTTTGAAGGTAGATGGCCATCTTTGATCCTCTTGTCTGGCACTCACCTTGCATGTGGCAAACTATAAGTTAGGAATCACTAAATATTCTTAGGTTTTCAGCTTGCATCTCCCTTGCCAAACGGAGCCCTACTAACAATGCTTCATATTCAGCTTTGTTATTAGTGGCTTGAAAACTAAATCTTAGTGCATAGAGGATTTTGTGCCCCTTAGGGTTGATCAGAAGCACCCCTACCCCAGCCTTCTGTTCACTTGATGACCTATCGACATAGAATTCCTAGTATAGAGCCTTTAAAGCCTCTATTTCTTGTTCGACAGGCCCTGTGAACTATGCAATGAAGTTTGCTAAGGCTTGCCCCTAGATTGCTAGCCTAGTCTTATACTTAATGTTGAATTGGGATAGCTCGATTGCCTACTTCAGTAGATGACCTGAGGTATAAGTCTTTTGTAAAATCTACCTTAGTGGGAACTTGTGAGCACTTTTATGGTATGTGCTTGAAAATAAGGTCGTAACTTCCTTAATGCGACCATAAGGTAGTAGGCAAGTTTCTCCATTGGTAAGTACCTTATTTCTGCATCCAGTAATCTCTTACTTACATAGTAGACTGGGAATTGTGCTTCTCCTTTTTCCCATACCAGTGCTACACTGAGAGCGTGTTAGGATATCCCTAGGTAAATGATAAGCTTCTCCCCTTCCCTTGGTTTGGATAAAAGAGGAGCTCGGCCCACATATTACTTTAGTTGTTGGAAAATGAACTCGTACTATTCTATCCACTCAAATTGTTTCATCTTCTTCAACACATCAAAGAACAGGATGCATTTGTCTATCGCTTTGGAGATGAATATGCTAAGTGCCTACAACTTGGCTATTAAGGCTTTGTACATCCTTGATTTTGGTAGGGGATCTTATATCAATAAGTGCTCTAATTTTCTTTGGATTTTCTTCAATTCCCCTATTATTGATCAAAAATCTAAGGAACTTTCCTGAAGCCACCCCAAATGCACACTTATGGGGATTTAGCTTCATCTGATACATCCTCAAAATCTAGAACATTTCCCCTAGGTCATGAACATGGTTAACAACCTGTTCAGACTTTATTAGTATATCATCCACATAAACCTCCATTATATTCCCGATCTGCTCTTTAAACATCATATTGACCAATAGCTGGTAGGTTGCCCTTACATTCTTCAATATAAAGTGCATCACTTTGTAGTAATATAACCTGCGATCAATGATAAATGAGGTATGTTCCTCATCTTGTGGGTTTATGGGAATCTGATTATACCCCAAGTAGGCATCCATAAAGCTGAGAAGTAGGTGATCAATGATTGCATCCATGAATTGATCAACCCTTGGTAGGAGGAGCTGTCCTTTGGACATGCCTTGTTGAGGTCCATGAAATTAATGCAGGTTCTCCATTTTCCATTCTTCTTTCTTACAAGTATAGGGTTGGCCACCCAAGTTGGGTAGTAAGCTTTCGAATGAACCTGTTGGCTAAAAGCTTATCCACCTCTTCCTTGAAAGCGATGTATCACTCAGTAGTCATTAGCCTTCTCTTTTGACGGATTGGCTTGTGATTAGGGTCGATATTGAGCTTATGTGACATGATCTTAGGATCAATTCCTACCATATCCTCATGGTTCGAGGTGAAAACGTCTAGGTTTGCTTTAAGAAATTTGGCTAGCTGGGTTTTTATATCTAGAGACAAGTTTTTTCCTAACTTGAGGAATTTTTCAGCATTTGCCTCACTAACCTGTACATCTTTGAGTTCCTCCATTAGGCTGGTTACTCTGTTTGCGTCCATTTTATGGGGTTCAATTCATGACTGACCCTTATTGTTCTTGTAATTCATGTTTCTCTACTAAAAACCATATTAACTTTCTTCCCTTTCACTCCCAGCTTGACTGCTTTGTCATAACAATGTCAAGATATGTGTTGCTCACCCTGCACATATCTAATTCCATTGGGGGTCAAGAATCTGATTGTAAATGTCCTGGTTGATGTGACCATATCCAGGTCATTCATTGCAGGCTACCCTAGTACCACATTATAGGCTGAGGGGTAGTCGACGATTAGAAAATATGCTAAGATGGTTACCTGGCGTCTCGAATCTCCAAGAGTGATGAGGAGCCTGATCTACCCCACCGATAGTATTGCATCTCCTATAAAGCTATAAAGGGGCTCTAGGGAAGGCTTTAGTTGACCTATGCTCAAGCCCATTTACTCGAATCATCCTTTGTACATTACATTCACTAAGCTATTTGTACTGACCATAATCCTTTGTACTACGACATTGTCAATTTTGGCTCGAATAATCAATGTGTCGTTATGGGGAAAATATATTCCTCGTGCATCCTCCTCTATAAAGGTGATATCGTCTGAGGTTGCTCTTGCCTTTTTAGCATAACCTTTAGATCCACTGTGTCCTATGAGCAAGACATGATTTGCCTATTGCATGTAGTGTTCATGAGACCTATTTAAGGAATCTGCAATATATGGCCCACCATGAAGGGTGAATATAGTTCTTACTGAGGGCGCCTCCTCCTGCTAGGGAGTCCATAGGTGTTACTATTATGTAGGTTGCTGATGCTGTTAAGGTCCCTGCTTCGTAGGCTGCACCATGTAATCTCTGAAACGACCTCTTTCAATCAAGTCTTCAATTGCATCTTTAAATGCCCTGCATTTTGAAATATTGTGCCCGTGTTTGTATTTCTGAACCTGTGGGGAGTCTTTACGGGGTTGGGCTTCCTAAAATCCTTCTTATCTTTTTCCATTGTAAAGATCCTTTTCAGAGTATCTAGTAGGATGTTGTAGTTGTCATAACGACCTTTACGCTGAGATCACTCGTTCCTAGCCTTTTATGCGACTTGAATTTTGGGGTCATCATCCTGACCCTCCTTGTTGTTTTCAGTATTACCCCTTTTTTTTCTCTAGTTGGAGTTGTTTATCTCGTCTTTGGACTTAAGGCCAAAGGTTTCCTCCCACCTGATCTTTTTCATGGCTTATTCGTAGAATTCTCCCAGGTCCTTTACTAGAGATTTGTATATGCTCTCATATAACTTCCTATCTTTGCAGAGTCCCACTGAGATCGCTACTAAGATGCTCTCGCCCGAGGGATTTTTTATGTTATTGACCTTATGTCTGAATTGTGTAATGAAGTCCTTTAGTGATTCGTTCTTTCATTGAAAGATTGTTACGATGTGGCAAAGCGGTGCGAGTAGCCTTCTTAGTGCCTTGTATTGATTAATGAATTTGCTCTGGCATTTTCCTAACTATCAATGTTGCGAGGTTTGAAATTCCTGAACAATGTTTGAGGTAAGTCCCTTAGAGTGGTTGGAAAAACATGACACTTGACTAAAGGATTGGTTGTCTAAAGATCCATCTGCACGTTAAATGCATCTAGGTGGTCATATGGATCATTATCTCCATTGTATAACAGGATAGTGGGAACTTTGAACTTGTGTGGGAGAGGCTCTTTCTCGATCTCCCTAGTGAATGACATCCTCCCATCGTAACGATCTCGGTGGTCTTAAGTTTGAGGGCGTTGTTCTAATTGCTTTACCTTTTGAAGTAGCTCTTCTATCATGTGATCTTAAGTCTCAGATTGACGGCTAGGAGATGGTCAACTCCTTTTTCTGTGACGATCTAAAGTCATGTGCTTTTTCTGCTTATGGTCTAGTGAGTTTTAGTCTGAGGCATGTCCCCTATTGGTCCTGTTTGATCCTTCAGCTTAGCGCAAACCCCCACGTTGCTGATAGTCTTTTTCATCTTCCTCACGAACTCAATGAGCCTCTGACCTTGGCTGTGAGTTAGTAGAGTGGGCTAAATGAGTATGTAGATGTTCTTCTCTAGTTGGCACCACTTCCTGAGCTCCTTCCCGTAACTATTGGAAAGCTTCTTTCTACACAGTGTCCCCAACCTGCTCTTGTGAGCCTTGGACTCTTGCCTGAGTTAATCCCTAATCGCCTTAGGCAACTCTTCTATCGCTTTCTCCAGCGCTTCGTGATGTTGATGCCATGATTGTATTCCATCAATGATATTAAGTTGGTGTGAGGCTGCTGGTGGCATGTCAGTGGCAACATCTGCGGCGAAGATGGAGGAAGTGCCTACATGGGGGACTGGATCCTCTTGATGTTCCATATGAACATTTGGTTGGCCAACTGCAACATCCGTGCTTTTAATGGTTCTTCTTCTAACTATCAGAAAATAACGATTAATGCAGTTTAGGGCCCTCATTCTAGCAACAAAATGTTGACAATACAATTCAGTCAACCCAAGTTTTAAACCTTAAGCTATAAAATGAATGCAAAGGAGGAGAAAAAGAGAGATAGGAAGAACAAGAAGACATTAGAAGTTTTTAATGTGGTTCAGCTAAAGTCAGTTTGACTTTTACATCCATGACTTTTATTACTCTTTATTGATTGTTTTTGTATCTGATGATTGTATGTCCCATGTACAATGATTTCATCCTCTTTTATAATGGTTAGAGAGTTACAGTTTGAATATAAATCTATAACAGATAAGTCTTATGACTTAATTAAGATTATATACTAGATCAGGATAAATGGTTATAATAGACTCCTAGTAGAATAGGAGACTAAATGAACTTTCTCAATGGTTGAGGACATTTTCTGCGAGCTGCAAGCTAAGCCTTGCTTTCACAACTTGAGGTTGCTACTTTGACCCGTATTGACCAGCGACCTTGGCTCGTATTTAGTAATCTAGTTTCTTGGTCTAGTGGCCTCAATCCAAATGTGCTGGACCTTTATTAGTCGAGTCTATCTATTGGACTTTTACTAGCTCGTTTATGTCGTTACAAATAATACCTACAACACTAAGCAACCCTTTTTGCTGGTGTTAGTCCAAATTGCAAGTTAGGGGTTTAGTGAAAAAGACATTGCATAGGAGTTTTAAGTCATTATATTTTTCTTCCCAATTCCATGCATTATTGATGGAATTAATTCAATTTTATATGTTTTTGTAAGGTGATTTTCAAGTTATTATTTTGAAATTTATTTAAAAAATATGATTTTATTATTTTGCAGCCACCAGATGCAAGAAGCACATATACCACACAACTATTGTGATTATGAAAATATAAAATCAAATTTAATATGTGTATTGTTGGATCAATGTACTATTGAATTGTTGCCTAATTATTTTCCAATTCATGACTTCTAATATTTGATAAAAAATGTTTGAATTATTATTAATATGAAAATTCAATTCTATATATTTTGTATTAAAATCTACAGATTTACTGTAAATTATTCTTGTAAAAGGTTATTCAGTATGGAAAAAATTAAATTAGAAAATAAAAATTCAGAAAAATGTATTTAACAGCGGTTTATATGCCTCTAGTGGCGGTTATGAATTGCAAGAAAATCCACCTAAAAAAGAAAAAAAATCAAAGAAGAAATAGAAAACTATCGCTAAATTTTTTTTTCTTGAAAATTTTATGAAAATCACCATTAAATGCAAGAGAAATGACCATCAAAACAAATTTTAAAAAAAAGTCACAAAAACTGCCATCAAATGCATGGATAACTATTGCTAAAATAATAATTTATTTTTTAATTTCGTGAATCATTTCCATCAAAAATATGAAAATCACAACTAAAAACTTAATTTATAAAAAAAAGAAGTCCTTAACCACCGTTAAATCCACACAAAACTGCAGCTAATTGCATAATGGGTCAACACCATTTCAAAATTAATCATTGCTAATGATGGACCAACCGCCATTAAATATACCTTTCTGACGATTTAAAATAACTATCGATAAAACTTTCCTAATCCATGCATCAACAACGGTTCCAATAACCATTGCAAAGCATCTAATAGCCACTAAATACATTTTTTTTTTGTAGGGGAGTGTTAGAAAGTAATCTTTAGTTATCAGTTTATAGGATGGGCTTATGTTGTTATATTATGGATTACTTGTATTGCATCCCAAGTTTAGGGTTTTTTTGAGTCCTATGTTTCCTAGGAGCTTTATATATATAGAGTATTAGGGTTAAGTCTTATGAAGAATTCAACTATCTTATTAATTCTATCGTATATCAGTGCTCTTTCCTAATTCTCTTTAACCTCTTTTTACTTCTTCTCTCTCTAAATCTTAATTGTTTTCTCAACACTTTGTCAGTCAGCTTTCCTTCTTTTTTTTTTTTTTTTAAGACTAGATCAATGATACCAAGAAACTTTGTTGAAAGCTGCGCAAAGAAGTTTTAGAAATGATGTATAACCATAGCTTATCTGATATATTGTCAATGAATCTTCCATATATATTGTGAGATTAATAAATTATACATACAGTTAATGTATTTGATCTTATGTAGTTAATTGACTTTCTAATGTTGTTTCATCATTTTTTATGTTGTTTTGTGTGTGAAGGTCCTTCCTTCAATGTTAATTTTTCTCTTTTGCCCTAATGCCAAGAGACATGTATGTTATTAGGTTGATTTATTATTTTGATTAAATAATCTTAGTTCTTATAGTTCATTCCAATGTTTATTGATGAAGGCTTCTAGACCCCCCCCTTTTTTTTTCTTTTGCTTCTTACATTATTTAAGTGCATTTTCAGTTTCCTTATGGATGGCATGCACAAGACCAACATTGCAAAATGGAACAAGAAAAGAAAATTATAGGCTGATGAATTAGATTTGCTTAGACCAAAGCATAATTGCTGGGTTCAAAACTTGTCTTCTTAACATGTATCAATGATTGATGAAAATCCACAGTTGGCTAGCGCTCATGCACATGTGATCAAGTTAAAAGCCGATACAGCATTCCTAGATAATAGATCAGATTCTGGATTTGCCAAGGACTACAATAGTCTCACTGAGGAGTCTAATAATTCTATGTCTAAATGAAGAAGCTAAACCCGAAACGAACTATGTACAGACGAGACCATATGGGATACCTTCCACTTCTTATGGTAATTGGCATACTAACACTGCTAAGGATACTAATGACTATTTGGATGGATCAACGACATCTACGGAAGAGGAATTTTCGTTTGTTGACAGTGAATATCATCCAAGTTATCGCAATGCTAATGTACAAGCTTTACAAAGTATTGAGGAGCACATTCTGGGAGTAGGAAACAACTCAAATCACTTAAGCTCTGAATGCTAAAGACAACTATGAAGAATGCATTGATAAGGAGTTTGAAGAGATTCTTTTCTCTAATGATGTGAAACCAAACATGTAAGAACTTTCATGGAAGATGGAGTGTCAACCAAGGTATACGCTGTCCTCTTCGCATTAACATTTACAACATCGTCCTTAGTCTCTTCCCATATAAAAAATAACAATTTCCCACAAACTTGGCAGATGGCTTTAAATGACTACTTTTTAGGCTTAATTATAAGTTTGTTCCCTTTAATATACGCATTTGTCACATTTGCTTCCTCTTATATACAAAATTCTATTTTAATCCCTCTAATATATAAATTGAATCAAATTAAATATAAATTGGTAACTTCTATCAAAATTAAAGAAAAAAAAATCTTAACTGGTACACAATTTTTCAATGGGACTCCAAGTTAGCAACTAATGGGAGAGGTAGTCATGTGATTTGTATATTTTCTAATGTGGAAAGGTGGCTCCCACTAATTTCTGCCTCAGTAATGGTGACCTTAGAACCTTATCAAAGTTGTGTGTGTTAACAATAATTTTCTCTCTTCAATTTGATAAAAGTTACTAATTTGACTTGATTTAATTCAATTTCTATAATAAAGGAATCAAAATAGAATATTGTCTTTAAGGGGTCAAATGCAACCACTTGATATATTTGATGGACCAAACTTATAATAAAGCCCTTTTTATTTTATTAAGTGAGAGTAAGGATAGACATCATAGCTGAATTCTGTAAGAATTTCCCTATGTGTTTGGTAAAGAATGTTTTGTTTAGTTATTTTCGTGCTTTTGGTTGTGGAGGCTGAATCAAATGCAAGAAAACCACCAATTGATCAAGAATTTGAGGAATAATTTTCAATGCTTATGTTGTAAACCTATAAACAAGGTAGATGTATATAACTACGAAAGTGATTGTTGTATCCATGACTTGTAGCACAACTCAAAAAAACTCCTCTTAGATAATGACTAGTCAATTAACCTGTAGAGAAATAGAGCGTGCCTTGGTCCAATAGAACAGTCAACAATGGCCCATAACAAGCAAGCCATATCCCTAGGACTGAAGCCAACATAGTCTAAAATCCACCCCAAATTGCAATCGACTGATTGGGCCAGTTTGCAATCAAGCAAGCCCAAGCCCAATAGAACAACCCATTAGCAATCCATAACACACTAATGACTCATAAGCTTGCACACAAGAAATTGTGCATGAATAGCATGATATTGTCTCCAAGTACACAAGGCAAGAATATCACTCATGCCAAGAGTACGCCATAGACACGTGGTTGCTCATCATTTGTCTAGAAGCATGTCCAATGGTGTGATCACACCTATATAAGGCCATCAAGTAAAAAAACACTCTTACTCTACATATTGAAACCTTACTTTTAGAACTAACTTAAGCATTGGAGTGCGCCTGACAAACCACTTCTGTCGAGCACCGGTAACTTAGTTTCCTATGTAGGCTGTCCCAAAGCTATGTCAACATCCCTTCATCGACTAGTTCCACTCGAAGAGTTTCATTTGGCATTCTCTATGGCATTCCTAGCTACCAATGTCTTATAGATCTCGCTCTTGTTATGTTCACATTCTATCTTCATCAGAGTAGTGTCATGAATGGGTGCAAGAAGAACATTGCCAAGATCAAATGGGAAAAAGCTTGAAGAAAGCTACTAAGCTTGAGCATGATACTCTAGTAACACAAGTTTGCCAGTTGTAGGTGGAGTTGAAAGATCTCTATCGTGCACAAACTCAACCAATTCTCCTTCCACTACCTCCCTGACTATTGAATCTTGTTCTCATAGAGGCCAACCCAATTCCAAGCCAAGTTTTGATCACTTTCTTCCCTCATCCTCGATTGTTCTACCACACAACCCATCCTAAGGATGGAAGCCTATTCAACCACACCAAAACCTAGCATGAACAAATTTTGAACGCAGACATCTATAACCTGATGAACCCAGTCACTACACAGATCTAGAACCACCAACATCCCTAAATTCAAAACCCTCAAGTCTAGAATCCCTAATGTCTATTCCATAAATTGCCAATTTCATCCCACTGAACCCAAATGATCCAAATTGCAACTAGCGAATTCCCACAGACCATATTCATAAGCCTTATGATCTATTAAACCCAACCATTGATCTTACCCAAAGCCAAACATAAAGTTCCTATCAACTTTCCTTTTACCATAAGGATAACTAACCATTCACCCTAACCATAATGATAGCTCTATTACTTAACCACTTCAAACCCCACATTGAGTATTACAATGTAATGATGAACTTTTAAGTGCATCTAGAAGCTTTTTGGGCATCCATGTTGTTATCCTGAGCCCTGATGCTATTATGTGCCATGCCTTCTTGACAAAATTGAAGAAAGCCAGATTGAGATGGTTCACAATGTTGCCCTGTTAATTTCATATGCCTTCAAAGGGTTTGAAGGGTATTTTGGACTTTTGCCAATATTTTGAGGGCCTATTAGGTCACACGTATAACGGGAAATGATATGGCCAATGTTTGAACTTATTTGATGTTCAGGGACCAGATCGTAATTCGTTGAAATTGTCTGGGCCGAAATTGGAGTTATTTGGAACTCCAGGGACTAAAGTGCAAAATCAAAAAATATTTTCTTAATGCATGAAACGACGTTGTTTTGGCCTTTAATAGGCAAACCAAAATGACGCTGTACGGCGTCTCTTCTTCTTCCACCTTGGCCGAAGAGTTCGGCAATTC
>JANHAO010023882.1:0-11770 GCA_026873985.1 Saraca asoca
TTTTATGGAAATTTCATGTATAATATAAGTTACTAAAGTTTATAAATTTGAATCCCAACCTCAAGGTAAGCTTCATAATCTCTCATGCAGTTTGTGTTGCTGGGATCAATATTGACATAATCACCCTTACAACTAACTTTAATAGACTGTAAAAGCAAATGAAACTTCAGTTAATATATAATACAATATAATTTATAGGCCTAAACATGATATTATAATTGCCAAGTTGCAAATTAAATAAAAACTAATAAAACAGATAAATGAAAGAAAAATGAGCAGAATAACCTCATAGAGCTCATCTGATATAAGTGTGTGTTGGTGAGCAAATTTAACTTTTGCATTAGTATCCAAATATGCGTCAGTCTTTGGGCCCGCAAGCACAAAACCCTAGTGTTAAATCAAAGAAGCAATATCATGGGTTACTTAGTATTAATAAAAAAAACTTAAAAATGTAAAAAAGAAAGAAAAAGAAAAAAAAAAAAAGAATCGAGTGATTTGTACTTGGATGTTCATGAGTGGCATGGCGCCTGCTTTATAACCTGCAATTCCAATTGAAGCTTAACACAATTTGATGGAAAATGTGGCCCAATTCTGAATTGCCATTCGGCGAACTCACTCACCCACAGGAGATTTCATTCGAGTCTACTGATTTTGAAGTATAATCAAGGGTCTGAAATTTTTGAGGAGAACTTCTTTTTACTGTATTTAACTAATAATTTGTTAATTAAGAATCACCGTAAATCAATATTTTCAATTAAATTCTAATTCTAGTGATTGTCACACCTCAAGTTTGATTGGTTCAAAACAATAGCTAGACTTGAATTACAGTGCTTTATATATATCATAATCAAATTTCAAATCGAACTTTGGTGGGGCTTTACAATCTCCCCCATACAAATTGCTTAATAGGCTAATCAAATCTCATGGCCAAGATCTACACTAATTAAAATATACGATTAACGAGTGTTCTAATACCATTTGTCATATTTTAAATCTGACTAACTTGAGACAAGTACTAAGCTTGAACCTCATGATCTAAAAGGCTAGTCAGAGTTGTTTACGTAGTGTTATATATAGTAATCAACTTTCAAATCTACCTTTATGGGGGTTTACAGGTGAGTTAAAATGGGCTGACATTTGATACACTCTAATTTGAAACTAAATTTGTCCAGTTCTAATTGATAATTAATGTTCTTGTAATTTACCTTCATATATTTTTTGGACAAGGGGAGGAACAGGAATGCCTGCATATGAACCACCACCGATGTAAAGCTGATTTGATTGGAATTCTGGGTGCTCAATAAGCCACTACTTCGTAGCAATGGACAAAGAAGTTACATGTTGATCCAGACAATACATAAATAATGAATGACAGCCAATATAATATATGCCAATAGGCTTCACAAAGAAATAAACAAATTAGTTCGTTTGTAGAATAAAAAAATAATTTTACATTGTTCAAGAAATTATTATCGCAAAATTTTTTACAGATGTAAAAATTACTTTTAAGATATATGAATTTAAACAAAATCCTAGCAACTATAATAGCAATTTTGGCACAAGTTCATTTTTTAAAGTGCAGGTCTACTTATAAATTTTTTCTTCAACTGCATCATATATAACATAATTTAAATAAAATACTCCAAAAACATTTAAAATAAATAATCAATTTAAATTTAGTTTAAGTTATGTCCTATATAAAACTGCAAAACTGATTGTAAATGACGATTATGAGCACAGCACCTTTTGTAGAAATTGATAGGCATCTTCTATCCACTGCTCGTCGCTTGTATAATAGCCTTTTTGGGTTCTTGAGTATGAAAATCCAGTCCCAACTGGTGTGTCAACATATATTATGTTGAGTACCTGGTAAAACCATCATTGCTTACTATTGATCCAGAAAGGAAATAAAATGTCAATTGATCAGTTTATAATACATCAAATTTAAAATAAATAAGCATGATATTATAAAATATATCAAAAGATGTGCATATATCACTAAATATATTAATTTAATTTTTTTAAAAAGCATAATAATATTCTTAAAAAATGATTTTATAATAACACATTATAAAATCTTATTCATATTAAAAGATGTGCGGAACTATGCTATGACACTTGTTATACTGTATTTGTTTAAAAACAACTAAATTGAAAAATAAATTAAATTAGTAGTAACTTTGTTAAACTATGTGTTATTTGTGATGGTTATTAAGTAGATATAAATTATATTTTAGTTTTATTTTAACCTATATGTAATACTATAAATGAAGTGTATAAGTTAAAATGTCTTAAAAATTTCTGTTGTGGAAAAAAAAAATGCCTTGTGTATAAAAATTTGACACCACACATTATCTTCTCTTTCTCTTTCTTTTTTCTTCTCCTTATATTTTTCTTTTCTTCTATCTGCAGTTGTTTTTTTTTTCTTCTCTCTAATTTTTGCTTTTGCTTTTGCTTTCTTCTTCCCAATCCCTATTTCTTCTCCCACCCTTCCGATCATTGCTCTGCTTCTTCTCAGGTCACTTGTTTTGCTTCTCCCCCTCTAGTCGTGGCTTTTGCTTCACCCTCTTCGATCTTTACTTCAACTATATCGGTATCACACCAAGGACGCGCGTGAGCTGGCTTAGGCTGATGGGAATCAATGCCACTAACAACTTGCCAGAAGCCATTAAATGAGCTCGTCACCTATCGGGATCTTGGAAGCCAACAGTTTCATCGCTCAGCTAAATCAGACAAGAGTGGCAGCTTATGTGTAATGGCTCAATCGTTGACCCAAAATCAACCAACAACCCATGCTCCCAAAATTGAAGTGAGCATATTTTCACTTTTCCTCAATTTGAATTTTCTTTTGTCTTGGAGTGGAATTTAAGTGATTAAAAAAGTTTTATTTCAAATTTGAAACTGATCATAGGAGATGATTGATGATCAATGGTTGTTAGCTTTTGAAAAGCTTGTTGGATAGGCTAGAAAACCTCAAAGTTGAGATTCAAGATATAATCTGAAATTATTTTGCTACCTTTAAAGGTGAGTGGACAATTTATTTCTTTTTTATGCTTGTTATGCAAAAGCTTATTTTAACTACTACTTTGAACTTGAGAATTATTATATATCATGATTCCAAATTAATTTGAATTTTTACTTGTTACTCCTATTTGAAAGTGAAATTATAAGTTGTGGTAAATTGTATGTATATTACATATTTAGAAATTTTGCTATATTGAAGTAGTGGGTTGTTTGAAATGTTTGGCAAATGCACTTGATGAAATTGTTAAATCAATTATCAAATGATCGAGTCTATGAATTGATTGAAAATGATTCATTTATCTCTTGTTCAGGAATATTGTTTTACAACATAACAAAGTCTTGAATTTTATTGTGAAATGGTAATTTGGATCCTTCGAGAATTCCTCTAGAAAACCTCAAAGTGCACTTGTGAATAGAACTGAACTGAAAAATGAAACTGGTGGAGGAATATAGGTAAAATAACTGCTGGTGGGAGAAGGTCAATGATGACAACTGAATACTATTAGGTAAGGTTATTTATAGGAACTCATCATCGGATCCCTGTTGTGTATTGAAATCTTGTATTTCCATGGCACATGTATATTTGTGAAGTAAGTAATATTTTAGTTACTTTCCATATTGATGTTTATATTTGAAATTTTATGTTAAGTTTCTTATTTTATAGGTTTGAGAAAACATTGAAGTGTAGAAACATGCTCATTACTAGTTCAACCTCCACAATAGATTTGAACCTTATTTTTATGATATTTATTTAAGTTGATTTCTTCAATTGCTCAAATGGTACCCTAATATATGATGAGTTATGTATTTTTAGTTTTAATGGATTTGAGATTAAAATTATTAAATTGCAAGACGTTTCATAAATGAAGATGTATATATGGTTATCTTGGTTGTTTTTACTATAATTGTGAATACCCTCGATTCTTAGTGAATTATTCACTCATTGGATTTCTAAGAAACTCACCCCTCTTCAGGAAAAAAAATCTATTTTGCAGATACCGAGGCTTATTATGATATCCCTTTTCACCTACCTGGACCTAAGCTTGCTCCATGACTAGGTAGGCTACATTTACAGAGCATGGAGGCATTTTGTTGGACATATTTTGATAGTTCGTTAGGTTGAGTCCTCTCATGTACATATATTGGTGTTGCCTAGTAGATTGTGTATACTAATGTATCTAGGCATTGAGCTGCTTTTGATTATTTATACAAGTCTTAAATAGGGTGTGTGACCTTTAGTTTTTGTATTGGCCTATGGTTCAAGGCCTGGAAAACAAGAGAGACTCTGCCAGATTTTTGTCAAAAATATGATAAAGTATTTAATAAACGTGTCAATGTTGTTTTTATTTATCCATCATATCTTGCATAGTTTTCAGTTGTCAAGTCACTTTCAACAAGAAAAATGTGTAGCATTAAGAGTTTTATTGTGTGGTTTAGCCTGGTAACAAGCCATCTTTAGATGATTTTCTATATCGGTTACTCGTCGAGAATCAAAGCGTGACAAAATTAGTATCAGAGCCTGGTTTAGAGTCTAGGTGCTTAAAAGTCTCCTACAACCAAAATGGGATAAACATACTAAGTTCGTGTTAGTGTGTCTAGGAGCATGAAACATGAATAAGGATATGTTGATACCCACTCTAAGACCTACGTTGAAAATTTCTGCAATTCCTCAACCTTCCATTTCTTTATGTATATATCCAAGTATTGCTCAAAATAATCCTCCTTTTTTATGATAAGGAAATGCATCCAAGAATTAGATCCTTAGCTTGAATTGGATGTTGATCTAAAGAAGCGTTTGAGGGAGCCTCTCAAGAACCATCACCTTCCCCACCACCTGAAGGGAGGGGTAGAAGTAGGGTTAGACGCCTAGGCCATGGTAAAGGCCAACGTACAGTTGCACAACAAGAAGTGCAACCAAAAACTTACTAACTTCATACAATAGCTCCTTCCACTTTTGGAGCTCCCATAGGACCTTCTACTTCTAATGCCCCAATATGGGCCGAAAACTTGCAAAGAGACATAAATGAATTTATAGATGAATTGACCGAGCAAAGGCCTTAAAGGCAAAAACATGAAGGGCCAGAAACACAAGCAACACCACCCCTCCACTGCCTGTAGGGCTAACACCTATGAATTTCAAAAGCTCAAACATTCTCGCTATTCAAGCATCTGATCATCAATGGATCCTCTTTTATTTCTAAATTAGATTGAAAGATTATGCCGGGTACTTGAGTGCTTGGAGGATGTTGTAGAGAGGTTAGTTAGATTCCAACTGGATGGATCAGCCGTGGATTGGTTTCAGGGTTGGGAGAGCTATAGAGTATCTAAGGAAATAGCAAACACTTAAGAGACATTTCACCTGGCTTTCCTACAATAGTTCTTTCATAAGGGACAACAGTATGCCAAATTATAGAAGTTTATCGATATTAAGAAAAAGGGATTATCAATTTCTAAGTATGCCATCCATTTCTCTACTTGTCCAAGTTTGCAAGACATATGATCCCTATTAAAGGGGACAAGGCCAGGAAATTTGTTGATGGCCTTAATAATAATTACTTCAATGTTATTTAGGCTTCCAAGGGGACTACATATGTACAAGTCTACAATAGGGCTACAAAATTAGAACTGAGATTTATAGAAAGACAAAAGGAAAAAGTGGCCCAAAGTAGTGCAAGAAAAAAAAAATCAAGATATGAGGGTATTAGTGGAAATTCTAGACAACAATCATCTTCAACTTCTAGTGCACCTCCTTCATGGAGGCATCATGTGTAGTTTTCACCAAAGGCCCTTGGTCGTAAGAGCCAAAATGGGAGGTTGATAGGAGTCACTTCTATGAGTCACCGACCTCCTAGAGATCTAGCTCCACTTGTCCCACTCCAATTAGACCTAAGGCACCATGATAATGTATGACTTGTGGTAAAGTGCATATAGGGGTCTATAAATGGGAAACCGGAGCTTTGCTTAAGGTGTGGCCAAATGGGTCATATAGAAAGACTATCCATATCGAGCATCCCTATTTTGTTTCATCACATTTTGTAGGCATTAGTAAGACCACCACCATCTAGTCACGATGGAAGAGGGGGAGGTAAAGGTCCTTTTAGTGGAGGTCGTCGTAGCGGACATGCAACTATTGTGAGATTTTATGCTCTGACTAGGCAAGATGCCCAAACTTCCAATGTAGTGGTCATAAGTACTTTATTAGTTAACTCTATTCAAGCTCATGTGTTATTTGATTTGGGTGTAACTCACTTGATTTTTTTCACTTATCTCACATTATGACTTGCCAAGCCTCGACCCTCTTTGCTATCAACGTTGTTAGTATCTACTCCTTTGGGTCAAACATTGACTACTTGTGATATGATACCCTGTGAAATTGATGTGCATAGGACTATTTTACCTACTGATTTGATTATGTTAGAAATGGTTGATATTGATGTTATCCTGGGCATAGATTGGTTATCAACACATCATACATGTGTGGATTATCACAATAAGCTGGTTAGTTTTGTATACTAGATGGAGATCCCATTATGCTTCAAAGAGATAGGAGTAATGGTCTTGTTAACCTTATTTTTGCTTTGAATGCTAGAAAGATGATCAATAAAGGATGTGAGGCTTATCTAGCATATGTTAGGGACACAGCATTTAGAAGAAAAAGTGGAAGATGTATCGATGGTTCCAGAATTCCCAAATGTTTTTCTTGAAAAGCTATTTGGAACGTCACCAGAGCAAGAAGTTGAGTTTTGTATTGATATTGCCTCATGCACTGATCCCATTTCCATTCCACGTTATCAGCTGGTGCTAACTGAATTGAAAGAATTGAAAATATAGTTGCAAGACTTGGTTGATAAAGGTTTCATTTGGCGGAGTATATCACCATGGGGAGCTCCAATGTTATTTGTGAATAAAAAAAAAAGATGAACTTTGAAATTGTGTATGGATTACAGGCAACTGAATAAGGTCACAATGAAAAATAAATATCCATTGTTGAGGTTGATGACTTGTCCAATCAACTCAAAGGTGCTCAATGCTTTTCGAAGATTGATTTACACTCAGGCTATCATTAGTTGTGAATCCAGAACAAAGCCATTCCAAAAACTATTTTTTGCACTGGTATGGTCACTTCAAATTTTTTATGATGTCTTTCGGATTGCCAAAAGCTCATGCAACGTTTATAGATTTGATGAACAAAGTTTTTTGACCTTTCCTTGATTGATTTGTGATCGTGTTCTTTGATGGCATCTTGGTGTATTCTCTTAGTGATCTAGAATGTGAACAACATCTCAAGATGGTTCTACAAACTCTCAGAGAATATCAGTTGTATGCTAAATTTTAAAAGTGTGAGTTTTGGTTGTTTAATGTAACTTTTCTAGGACCCGTGGTTACCAAGAAAGGTATTACTGTGGATCCTAAAAAGTGAAAGCAATTCAAAATTGGCCTAAATCTACCTTGATGACTAAAATTATAGATTTTTGGGTTTGGTTAGGTATTACTACCATCTGGTAATGGATTTCTCATAGATTTTTGGGTTTGGTTAGGTATTACTACCATTTGGTAATGGATTTCTCCCAAATTTCGGCTTCTTTGAGCAAGTTGACTAAAAAAACACTAAATTTTGTATGGTCCGATATGTGTGAAGCAAGTTTTATTCACTCAAAGTGTTTAACCATGGCACTAGGGTTGGCTTTACCTTCAAGTAGTAGCAGCTACATAGTGTGACGCCTCCAGAATAGGACTTGGATGTGTTCTAATGCAACATGGCACATTTATAGGTTATGCATCATGACAACTCAAGAAACACGAGCAAAATTATCTTACCCATAATTTAGAGATAGCCACGGTGGTGTTTGCATTAAAGATTTGGTGGCATTATCTTTATGGAGAGACCTATGAGATTTACACTTGTCACAAAAGCTTGAAGTATATTTTTGTGTAGAAAGACCTGAACTTGAGACAACATTGGTGGATGGAACTTGTAAAAAATTATAATTGCTCCATTATGCATCATCCATGCAAGGCCAATGTTGTGACGGATGCATTAATTAGGAAGTTAGCAAAGAGTCTTGCTCATATTAATGTGCAAAAACAGACCAATTATTCAAAAGTTACACAAGATGGAAACCAGTGGAATCCAATCACAAATATCAAAACTTGGGATACTCTTAGCACACATGCAAGTACAGTTTCCACTAGTTGACCAAATTGTGGCCGCATAGGTTCAAGACAAGAATGTAAATGGGTTACTTGACATATTAGAGAAAGAGTTAGTTTTAGGGTTGACAAAGGATGGACAAGGAACCTTGACGTATTATGGTCGAATTTGGGTGCCTAAAGTTAATGGATTGTGACAACAACTTATGCGTATAGTTGACTCTGTCTTATGCTATGTATCCAGGCAATAACAATATGTACCAGGATTTGATTTTGTTTCCTAATGTCTCAAGTGTCAACAAGTTAAAGCTAAACATCAAAGACCTATAGGTTTGCACTAGAATTTGGAGATTCTTGAGGGGAAAAAGTTACCATAGATTTCCTCACTAGATTGCCAAGAATTCCAAGAGGTTATGATTCTATATGGGTGATTATAGATCGTTTGACAAAGAGTGCCCATTTTATTTCTAGCAAAGACTACTTATTTAGCTTCCCAATATACTTAGTTGTACGTGGATTGGATCATATCTCTTCATGGTGTTCTTTTGTCTATCATATTCAATCGAGGCACTTAGTTTACAGCTCGATTTTGGAGATCTATTCAAAAGGCCTTGGGTTCACAACTTCATTATAGTATAACTTATCATCCTCATATAAATGAACAGTTCAAGAGACCAATTCAAGTTCTAGAAGACATGCTTTGAGCTTGCATATTGGGATTTAAGGGTAGTTGGAAGTGATATTTACCTTTGATTCACTTTACTTATAACAATAGTTACCATTCTTCAATTCAAATAGCTCCTTTTGAAGAATTATATGGCAGGAAATGTAGATCTCCCATCGGTAAGTTTGAAGTAGGCGAGACAAAATTGTTAAGCCCAGACTTGGTTCAAGATGCTAATGAGAAGGTCAAGATTATTAAAGAAAAACTGATAGCTACCCATAGCTGTCAGAAGTCATATCCAAACAAGAGGAAAGGAGATTTGGAGTTCCACGTAGGTGATCAGTATCCTTGAAAATATCACCTATGAAAGGAATGACAAGATTCAGTAAGAAGGGAAAACTAAGTCCCTACTACATAGGCTCGTTTCCCATAGTGAAGAAAATAGGAGCCGTAGCTTGTAAGTTAAATTTACCCTTAGAGTTAGAGAGCATTCATCTTGTTTTTCATGTGTCCTAGTTGAAAAAGTATGTCCTGAATCCATCTCATGTCCTTACGCAAATCCCAATCGAGCTAGATAGTCACATGAGTTATATGGAGTATCTTGTAGCTATTATAGACTGACAAATCAAAAAACTTTGCTCCAAGTAACATCCTTCAGTAAAAGTTATGTGGGAAAACCATTGGAAAGAGAGATGACCTAGGAATCCGAACTAGTTAAAAAAGACACATATCCCTATCTTTTTTAATAGACTATCGGTACAAATCCTTTTACTTTAAATTAATTAGAATTATACCTTTAATGGTTAGTATTTGTACCGCTTTAGTTGCAATCCTACTTATAGAATTCAAGGGTGAATTCTTTTAAGGGGGAGAATTTGTGATAGATGTTAGACTGTGTTTAAAAACAACCAAATTGGAAAATAAATTAAACTAGTGAGTGAATTTGTTAAACAATGTGTTATTTGATATGGTTAAGTAGAAAAAAATTATATTTTAGTTTCATTTTAACATGTGTAATACTATAAATCAAGTGTATAAGTTAAAGTGTTTTAAAAACTTCTTTTGTGGAAAAAAAATGCCATGTGTATAAAAATTTCACACCACACATTATTTTCTCTCTCTTTTTTTTTTTCTTTTTCCTTATATTTTTCTTTTCTTCTTTCTGTTTTTTTTTTTTTTACCTTTTAGACCTTTACTTTCATTTTCTTCCTTTCAGACCTCTACTTTTGCTATCTTCTTCTCTGATCACTGCTTCTGCTCCCACCCTTTTGATCACTGCTATGCTTCTTTTCTAATTGTTGCTTCTGCTTCTCTCTCTCTCCAATCGTGGCTTCTACTTTACTCTCTTCAATCTCCACTTTAGCTAGCTCAACATCACACAAAGGACAAGTATGAGTTGGCTTAGGTTGATAGGAATCAGTGTTGCTCAACAGCTCGCTGGAAGCCTTTAAACCAGCTCGTCGCCTATCAGGAGCTTGGAAGCCACCAATTTCACCGCCCAACTGAATCAGACAGGAGTGATGGCTAATATGCAGTGGCTCGATCATTGACCTAAAATCAACCAGCAACCCATGCTCTCAAAATTGAAATGAGCATATTTTCACTTTTCCTCAATTTGATTTTTCATTTATCTTAGAATGGAATTGAAGTGATTAAAAAGGTTTTATTTCAAATTAGAAACCGATTTTAGGATGTGTGATGATCAATGGTTGTTAGGTTTTGATGAGCTCGTTGGATAGGCTATTTTTGGAAAGTTGAGATTCAAGATATAAACTTAAGTTATCTTGCTACCTTTAAAGGTGAGTGGATAATTTATTTTTTTTATGCTTGTTATGCAAAAGCTTATTTTAACTTAATTATAATATATCATGATTCCAAATTAATTTGAATTTTTACTAATTAATCATATTTGAAAGTGAAATTATATGTCGTAGCAAATTGCATGTACATCTCATATTTGAAAATTTTGCTTCATTTAAGTAATTGGTTGTTTGAAATTTTTGGCAAATGCACTCCATGGAATTGTTAAATCAATTTTCAAAGGATTGAATGCATGATTTGATTAGAAATGATTCATTTATATCTTGTACATGAATATTGTTTTACAACATAGCAAAGTCTTCAATTTTATTGTGAAACAATAATTTAGATCCTTGGAGAATTCCTCTAGAAAGCCTCCAAATACACTTGTGAATAGAATTGATCTAAGAAATGAAACTGGTGGAGTAATAAGAGTAAAATAATTGTTAGAAGGATAAGCTCAATGATGACAACTGAATACTGTTAGGTAAGGTTGTCTATAAAAAGTCACCATGGGATCTTTATTGTGTATCGAAATCTTGTATTTCCATGGTACATGTATATTTACGAAGTAAGTAATATTTTAATTACTTTCCATATCGATGAGTATGTTTGAAATTTTATGTGATGTTTCTTATTTTATAAGTTTGAGAAAACATTAAAATGTAGAAATATGCTCATTTTTAGTTCAACCTCCATAGTAGATTTAACTTTGTTTTTATTATATTTATTACAGTTGATTTCTTCAATTGTTTGAATACTATCCTTTTATCTGATGAGTTATGTATTTTCAGCTTTAATGGTTTAGAGATTAAAATTATCAAATTATAAGATGTTTCATAAATGAAGACATATATATGGTTATCTTGGTTTTTTTAAAAAATATATATAATTTTGATTACCCTTGATTCTTAGTAACTTATTCACTCATTTGGTTTATAAGAAATTTACTCCATTTTTTTTTTTTAAAAAAATCTACTTTTTAGAATGAGTAGATTTGATAAAAATCTACTTGAAACTCAATTCTTGAAACTCAAATGTACAATAGCGATTTGTTGCACTTCTTGAAACTCAATTCTCTACCAATATAAAAATCTTGCGATCTGATTCTGGAGGAGAATACATGTCTAA
>JANHAO010023883.1:0-11781 GCA_026873985.1 Saraca asoca
AGGGGTGGTAATGAAACATATTGAAATGCCATGATCACCAGAAAGAGTTTCCTTGGAATCCAGGTGTAACTTATCTGTTATATATTTATATGTGTAATATATAAATAGAAAGTCTAATATATTAATTGCATAAAGGATCCTATGGTAATTCCTAGGCAACCTGCAAGTGCACCTGTGTAATATCTGTTCTGTAGGAGTAATAAGGGGGTGATCTGATCTGAACTAGTTTAATACGGTTAGGTATGGAGATCTGTTCTGGTTCCCTGATAGAATTCCTTTGGTTCTGAAGCCATTGGTTATTCACAGGAAACTCTCAGGTGCACTTGTGATCACCCGATATCTGTTGGAGTAATACGGGGGAGGGTGGAATAAAAATGACATATCTGTATGGCGTTGTGGATAGAAAAGGAGGAAAATCTGATCGGTTCTGCTTACTTTGGAATTATCTGGATCCAGTCAACATTCTGTAAATAAAACAGAATATAACCTGAAATGCAAAGAACTAAGATAACAAAAGTATCAGTAATAAATAATACTAAGCACATATTGTATTTCTGATACATAACACAACAAATGTAGTTGGGCCATCATGTACTTGTTTCCGGCTACATATACAGGCCATATAATCTGTCTATGATTTATTGTATAAATCTATAATATTTATTATGTTATATTTATAATTGAGTTCTGGATGCCCAGTAGGTTATTGTTACTTAGTCTGGGCCACAGTATATATGTATTTATCTGTTAGATTGTCTATCAGGTTCTAACAAAAATAAAGCTTTGAGCCTCGATGTCCAATTTATAGAGGAAACTCTGCCGAATTTTTGGTAGAAATAACAAAAAATTTATGGTCAAAATGTACAGTTAGGCTTGTATGAGGTCTCCTACGGGCGATCTTCTACACCGGTCACAGACCTGGGGATTGGGTCGTGACATGTGTTAGTGTGTATTTGTGATTTTGTGTCAATTGGCATAATATTGGAAAATTCTGCAAAATTGGCCATTTTGAGTAGTTTCTGTATTCTGAGCATATCTTGGGCTACACTTGTCCAATTGATGTGATTTTTATCTTGTAGGAAATCTAAGAGATAAATATACAACTTTCATGAAGATTTAAAAATCTGAATCATACAATTGGTCACCCAAAATTGGAGTTGAATTTAGAATCAGAACACTATCCTAGCCATGTCTTGAGCAGCTGACCTCTATGCATTCAGAAGACTATAACTTGAGATATACAAGTCCAAATGAGGCAAAATAAATCCCAAATGGAAGCTAACACATAAATCCACAATTCATATGAAGACTTCCTATGTTTAAATGATCAAATGGGGCGTGAAAAATAGGCTACAAGTTGGAGCTAGAAAAGCTGCGAAAATGGGCTCTGCAGAATTGGACTTTCAAGACCCCAATTGGCATGATTTTTTAGCTCATTGCAACATCCTTTGATCCAGCACAAACCCAGCCAACTGGAGACACAAAAGAGAGAAGAAAAGATGGAAAAGCAGTTTGTAAAAAGAGACCAGCATGCAATGGAAGAGCAGCAGACTCAGCCAGCCATCATTTGCCTATCCACCTATATGCAACTAGCTTCTCCTCTCCACTCAGGCAAAACCATTTAGCTGAGTCTTTTCTTCAAGCTTTCATTGAGTTTTTAGTGTAGTTTTAGGGTAGATTTTTATGGTTAAGAGCAAGCTTTTGCTCTCCCATTTTACTATATTTTCGGCCTCTATGGAAGGCTAGTTCTGTAACTAGTCCAAAAGGCTGCAATACTTGAAGATTAATGAAGAGATTTTGTTCTTTCATTCTACATTTAATTATTGGCCATTTATTTCCTATTTCCTCTTTGTTTTTACTGAGTTTTTTGAATTAATTGGCTTCAATTATTTTAGTTAATTATATGATTATGGCTTCATGATCTATTGTAAAAGAAGATAGGAAAACTAGCAATGCATTGAGCTTTTGATGTGTTTGTTTCTTGGCTAAATCTTGACTACTTAGGATGGATTCATTAATCATTTCAAGACTTCTTATTATGGTTCTCATCAATTGAATGAACCTTAAGTGACCAAAGATGCATTAATCTCAAGTTAGTTGGTTCCTTTAGCTAGTTGCATATGTTTGTTGTAGTTTTAGTTTCTGTTTTTGTTAGTGTTTGTTAGTTAGTTTCTACCAACCCCCTCCCCCGTGTGTACATCTCCTAATATCATTGATATCATTCACAAATAATCTTTGGGTTTGACCCAGAGTTACCTATGCTACAAATAGTTTAAGTAGTTTCGGTATTATAAATTTCTAATTTGATGGCTTTGACAACCACTATCACTATCCAAGTGGGATAGTGTGTTTCCTGGATAAACTTATTTGCTAAGAGTTTATCCACCTTCTCCTTTAATGCTTCATACCGTTTGGCAATCATTAGTCCTTGCTTCTAGTGAACTAGCTTATAAAGAGGATTGACATTTAATCTATATGACATAACTTTCGGGTTGATCCTGACCATGTCTTTGTGGCTCCACGCAAAGACATCAAGATTTGCTTTGAGAAATTTTGTTGGCTCCATCTTCGCACCTAGAGAAAGATTCTTTCCTAATTTGAGGCATCTTTTAGAGTCTACCTCACTCACTCAAACCCCCTCGAGTTCTTCCGTTGGACCCATCATTCTTTCAACATCCACTTCACTAGGGTTTAGGTTGTAGCTCACACCAGTCAAGCTCATGGGTTGCGACTCTCTCTCGGAGACCACATCAATCTTCTTTCCCCTTTCCCCTATTTCAATTGCATCTCTATAGCATTGTCGGGCCACTTCTTGCTCTCCTCGAATGCATCTAACTTTGTTTGGGGTTAGGAACTTGATGGTGAGCATTTTAGGCAATATAACCATGTCCAGGTCATTTATCACTGGTCGCCCCAACACCACATTATATACTGATGGAGAGTCAATGACCAGAAAGTCAGCCAAGGTAGTGGCTTGATAGCCTGAATCTCCAAGGATTATAGGGAGCTTAATTTACACTACTAGGACTACTGCATCTCCCATGAAGCCAAAAAGAGGTTTTGGGGAAGGCTTGAGCTAGTTGGGGTTTATGCCCATCTGGTCAAAGCACTACCAGTACATCATATTTACCAAACTACCCTTATCCACCATAATTTTTCACACCTCAACATTGTTGATTCTGGCTCGGATGACCATGACATCGCTGTGCAAAGAATGTATCTGCTGAGCATCTTTGCTACTAAAAGTTATACAACCAAAGCTTGTTCTGGCTTTCTTCACTACAAGCAAGACATGTCTTGCCTCCCGCACATGTTACTCATGAGACCTCTTCGAAGTTCCAGTAATATGAGGTCCATCATGCATGGTGAATATGATCCTTATTAAGGGTGTCCCCTTGTGTTCGAGAGTTTGCTAGTGTTGGTGTTAGTGCTGAGCTGGTTGGTGAGGTCATAAAGGTCATTATCCCAAGAGCCGCACCACATAATCCCTAAAGCAACCTTTTCTAATGAGATCCTTGATAGCATCCTTGAGTGACCAACAATCTAAAGTACTGTGACTGACCTCATTATGATAGGCACAAAATCTATTCTTATCTCTTCACTAAAAGGGAATATTTAAGGGCTTGGGTCTTTTGAAGTTCTCTTTGTCCCTCTTCATTGTAAAAATTCTTTCTAGGGTGTTTGACAGAATGTTGAACTATCGTAGCGACCCTGGCGTAGTGGTCGCTCACTCTTGGCCTTCTTCACAACTTGGCCATCAGGACCTCCTTTCTAATAGCCTCTATTGCTTCTGCCATTATTCCTCTTCTTGCCCCAAATGGAGCCACCTACCTTATCCTTCTGACTAGCTTCTTCATGCTGAAAGTCTCTCCCACCTTATTTCTTTGGCAGCTCGATCATAAAACTCACCCCAAGTCTTTTACTGAAGACTTGTATATGCTCTTGTAAAGCTTGCTGTCCTTTCGGAGCCCAGGCAAGATGGTTGTGAGGAAGCTCTCATCTAAAGGATTCTAAACATTGTAGACCTTACGTTGGAATCATACAATGTAATCCTTCAGTGATTCATCTTTTCGCTAAAAGATCATCACAAGATGGCAAGACAGCATAAGTTACCTCTTCAACACCTTGTACTGGTTAAGGAATTTTATTTGGCATTCCTCCTAGCTATGAATACTGTGGGCAAGAAGACTTCTGAGCCATATCTTGGGTATTTGCCCAAGTGTCACAGGGAAGACACGGCATTTGACCAGCGGGTTTGAAGTTTGGAGGTCTATTTGGACATTAAAAGCATCCAAATGGTTGTAAGGGTTAGTATCCCCATTGTAAGGTGGGATGTTAGGGACTTTGAATCTTTAAGGAAAGAGTTTTGTCTTGATCTCCCGAGTGAATGACATTTGTTCCTCGTAACTGCCTTAGCGACTCTGAGCCCTCGGTCTTTTTTCTAGCTCCTTCACCCTCTGGAAGAGCTCGTCAATCATTGGGTCCTGAGTCATGGACTGTCGTGGGTGGTGCAATGGCTTTAATCATCCTCCTAATCATGAGAATGACAATCCAAGGTTTTGTGCTTTCTACTGTACCTTCGACCCAACGAATAGCGATTAGATCTATATTCTCGATTGGTCCCACTCGGGCTTCTTTCTTGTTGCAAGCTCTGAAATTGCTAATCATCTTCTTCATAATCTTTGCGGACTCGATGAACTGTTAACCTTAACTGCGAGTTAGATAAGTGGACAAAACTAGCTCATCGATGCTCTTCTCTAACAACTCTCTCTTGCCAGGCCCCGGGCTGCTGGGCTCCTCCTCTGGGTGTAGCATCCTCAATTTACCTTTGTGCACCCTAAGCTTGTACTTGAGCTAATGCTCTCATTGCATCGGCCAACTCTCTCACAGTGTTTTCAAGTGTTTTCGGGCGCTGAAACAACACTTAAGCTACATTGGTGTCAAGGGCAATAGGTTGATGAGGAGTGAAAGATGCTATACCAATGATAGGACTTGTTGTTGGGGCAGTAGAGCAGCCTGCCACAAGGAAGGCTGAGCCTCCTACTGGTAACATCTCTTTTTGTTGCTGTACGTGACCATCAGGTTAGCCAGTGACAGCGCCAAAGCTTCCAGTGGTTCTTCCTTTCATCATTGTAATGAATAGTAAACCAAAGAAAGAGAAAATGTAATTAGGGGCCCTTCCTCTAGTGCCAAAATGTTTACAATAAAATTTGGTTTAGTAAACCCAAATTTTAGTCAACCCAAACAGTTTTTCAACACCTCAAACTACAAGATGATGATACCAACTATAATAGGAAAAAGAATGAGAAAGAGGAAGAACAATGGACACAAAAGTTTTTATCATGGTTCGACTAAAGCTAATTTAGGCCCTATGTCCATGATGGTTTGTATTAGCTTTATATGGTGGTTTCTCTATGAAGTTCAATAGAGTTATAGTATCAGTGCTTTCTCACTATTCTGGCAGAGTGTTTGCATACAATTGCTCTTACTTACCTATAATGATATATCCCTTCCCTATTTATAGAAGCTAGGAAGGCTACAAATGTAATTTGACAAATAGCAAAATGATTATTTCCACCATCATGAGCAATAAATGCTTGACGAGTAATAAATGCTTAGCATTTCACTATCAGATCTTGGAGGCTAATGTGTCGATTTTATGGGCTGACTTGTCGATTGGGAGAATGTGCTTTTAGGTACTGACTAGACCTTGGTGTTCCACAGATAATCCTTGAAATAGCTCATTGGATAGTCTAAACTTACGTTAAGTGACCTACTGGCTGCATTGGTAAGTCTAGCAAGCTGGTCCAAATAAGTTTCTTGAAAGATAATTGGGGTAACATGCTTCGCTTAGCAAGATGGAGGTCGTCCTCAGTAAGCTAGGACTTGGCCTTATTTCATGTCCCAGGCTTACAGGTAGTAAGCTAGTATCTCCATTGTGCAACCTCCATTGAGCGACCTCCAATGCTGGGTGATTTGGGCTCTTTTTGGGTAGACCCATCCTTTTATTAGGCTTTGGTGAGCCCATTTTGCACTGTTCAAAAAATATCCATAACATGTTTGGAATTTTTTTTTGTCAAAGTCATATTTTCAGTTTGAAAATGATGAAATAGACAAGTTGCTTACTAATCAAGTCATTGGAAAGGGTGGAGAGATTATAAAAGGGCTTTTTTACAATAAGCATTATGATCCTAGTTTGACAAAGGAGCAAAATATCAAAAAAAATTATTCAAAAGATATCACCAAAGAGCAATGAAAAGGCTTAGTCCTAGTCCGTAATAGACAAAAACACAAGGTAATTAATCATTTTTATTGAATTTAAAACACAAGGTAATTAATCATTTTTATTGAATTTAACTATGTGTATACTAATGGCTAAAGTAGTAATCAAGTTTTATTTTATGTAAAAAATGTGCAAACAAAATATAAGAAATAGAAGCAAGTAGACTATTCTGCATATTACAGGTTTAAAACATTTGCACTAAAAAAAGATGAGATGGTAGTGTAACCATCTTATTTAGTTGAATAAAATTAAGATTTGCTTAAGTTAAACCTTTTTTTTTTTGGTTGAAATGACAAGAAAAGGAAAAACAAGATCCAGTTGGGCAAGGAAAGCTATAGGATGTTATACATAGGAAGAGTAATGGCTCGTATGTGAATGATAAAACAAGAAGCATAGGAGTAAGGATTCTATCAAGACTTTTATTACTTTTGAGACATTGAATAGTTGACATCATAATATGTGTTATTGTCTACTTAGGAAAAATTGCAAGAAGCCTCAAGCTAAGTGGACCAAACATTGCTTTCAATAATATCTCTAGATGATACTTTTGGACGAGTGTTTGGATAGAAGCACCTAGGCCGTGTTTGAGCACTAGGCATGGGTGTTTATTCCACAAGCATGTTTGGAAACAGTTCTCAAAGATTTGATGGCATCCACTCCAGCAGTTCATCCAGCATCCGTCCTGTGAATCAAGAAGAATTTGAAAAGCTTAAATCAAAGCTAGTCTAACATAAGGATTAGCTTTAACATATAGAGGATAAGCTCTATTGTACTAAGGGGGAGTTAGCTGAAACACAGGCACAAGTGCATGTGATTATTTACTACATTAAGGCAACAAGAAGGTGCATTCCACCCAATATTTCCTCTCAACCACATGCTAATCAGTAGGTACAATTTCCATTTTAAATCTATTAGCTATCTAGAATTGATCAAGATGAAGTTAGCTGTCTAGAATCAAAAATAAAAACTATTGTGGATCTATTAGTAGTGTCGATAATGACATTTTCATTTTTCAGTAAAAAGTATCTAAGAAAGACATAATAAAATGCTTGCTTTAGGGACAATATGATGACATAGTGTAAGAATTCATGAGATAATTTCAATGTCATGGCTTCCCTCTAGAAAGGATAAAACCATTTGGATGTACGTACTGATACTTTTTAGAAACCTATATTCAAATTACTATTATGCCTGAGCTCTTCTTTAAAAACTTGAATTTTATGACATGATTACTCCATATTGTTTTTTCTATGAAACTAAAAATTTTGGTTGTGAAAATGCTAGGTAAAGCTTTTAGGAAGGCATTATATGTAGTAGGTTAAGTATTTAATTTTGATTTGAATGATTATTTTGATAGTTAAAGAGAGTTAATAGGGGTTGAAAGAATGTGGCCTACACTAACCTCTACTTGTTTTACATGAATTTCATGACATGATTACTATTAGTCTTCATATTACTACTATGCCTAAGCTCTTTCTTGGATATCTAAATTTCAAGACATGATTACTCCATATTGTTTTTCATATGGGACTAAAAATTCTGGTTGTGAAAATTTTGGATAGAGTTTTGAGGAAAATAGAGTATGCAGTACATTGAGTATTTAATTTTATTTTGAATCATTATTTTGATAGTTACAAAAAAGTTAACAAGGGCTATGAGAATGTGGCTTACATTCACCTTTACTTTTTTTATGTAAATTTCATAACATGATTACTGTTAGTCTTCAAATTTTATTCAATTGATGAAACTGCAAAGGAATGATTGCAACATATAATACATTTACTATTTCTCTCCAAGCATCAAATTCAATCCAAATATCATGAAGATGTGCAACGATCCATTTTACATTGATTGTGATCCGCTTGAAGACATCAAATAGACAATATATATTAAAGGACCACAGGCCGAACAAAAATTTAACACAGTTATGCTTGAGAATCAATGACATGACCTATTTAATTTTGTTAATGAAACTAAAAAAAAAAAAGAATAATAGTTTAATAACCTTAAAATAATAGAAGGTGTTTAATTCACTTTTGCAGAATCTAATGTGTATTTTACATTTTATGTAAATATGTGTATTCTATGGTCTTTGCCCAAAATTGCAAAAACTTGGGATCAGTCTCAACAGCTTATGACTTTTGATGTTCATATTCTATTATTAAGAATGCAACTTATATTTACTTGTCAAAAAAAATGATGTTAAAAAAGATCGTAGCTTGCATTTCTAGTTTACTTGCTTTATACTTGCTTTTATTTCCTATTTTGATTGGTAGCAGGCTGGTTTGAGGGCCGTATACTTAGTAGATATTAATATTTCAAGAATAATTGTATTATTATGATGATGTTGATGCTGAAGCTAATGTTGAGGATCAATTTTCACCCATGAATGAAAAAAAATCTTTAGGAGGGAGTAATGCTGTTGATTGT
Organism: Saraca asoca; assembly: GCA_026873985.1. Lineage (NCBI taxonomy): Eukaryota > Viridiplantae > Streptophyta > Magnoliopsida > Fabales > Fabaceae > Saraca > Saraca asoca. The sequence continues at coordinate 8,714 of JANHAO010023883.1, forward strand.
GCCCAATCTTTTCAGTTTTGATTGTCTTTTGTTGATGTTTGGAATGAAATATAAAAAATAATGTTTATAACTTTTGGTCCTTTGACTATTTTGCCTAATTTGTGATAAAATAAACTTCTGGTTTCTTTTGACTATTTTGCCTAATTTGTGATGGATTAGATCATTAGTCCATTGGTTTGCATTTTATTTTACAGATATAAAATAGAATGGCTAGAAATAGAATGACTCGAAAATTTTAAAAATAATACAAAAAAAATTAACAATGGTTACATAACCCCTGTGTATTTAAATTGAAAAATTATTAAAAAAATCATAGCAACGATTACATAATCCCCAATAATAGTAGTAGTTATATAATCCCTACTAATTAAAATTGAAATTTTAAAAAAAAATGATAGCAATGGTTACACAACTCCTCCATTTTAATTTCAAATTAAAAAAAAAAAAAGAGACCATTAACCATCACGAAATTAACTGCCGTTAATTGATCCATATATATAATTCCAGTGATTGGATAAAACTATTGTTAATATTAATCTAATGCATTGTTTTCTAACAGTTTTCATAACCATCAGTATTATATTTGACAATGGTTCAAACTACTACTATATTTAATGTATAATCGTTGCTATTTAAAATTTTTTTTTTTTTTGTAGTGGGTGGACTCTAACATTGACTTACATGAATTTTTTAATTGAATTAATTTATTTATTTATTTTTAATTGATTTGACATTAATTAAATTAAATTTGAGAATTGAATTTAATTGTTTAAATTGATTTAAAATATTTTTGAGTAGTTAATATTAAATTGAATTTGTTAAAAAAATTATAGTTAATATAATTAACTACAAATATCTATAATTATAAAAATATAACTGTAATTTCAAAGTTTAATGTAAAGTATCCTATAATTATCATAACTCATTTATAATACATATTTTCACACAAGTGAAACATAAATTAATAAAAATTAAGTATTGTATTGTGTACATTATTTATTCAGCAATATATTAATAAATAAAAATTTATTACATAATAATAATTATCATATAATTTTATAGTGTATAAACAATAAGTAATACACTACATTACACACATTTTTTACTACATATTCAATATAAAAACACATGAGTACGTAGATAAAGATTTTACTTGACTATGAAATAAAATTTTAGACGAATTAAGCTTCAGCAGGTTTTCAGTTAAAGGTGATTAGAATCTTTTTAAAACCATTCTTAATTATAAACTGATTTTTTTAAAAAAAAAATCGAAATTGTAATCATTCAATTTTTAGCTGTTTAAATTTTTTGTCCGATCCTACCGTTATTCACATTTTCTCATCCACTTTTTTTTTTTACGGACAGGTTGTGGGAGGACGCGAGGGAACAGCGAGGATGAGAGTGATATTGTTGTGTTCCAAAACCGCCCCTAGTGAGTCTTTTTGTAGAAATACTACAAAAAGAAAAGTAAATTCCAGTTTACCATATGTAATTTGAATATTTTTACATTTTTTTACTTCTAATTTAACCAGTGTATTTTGATGAGAAAATTGAGAGTTGCTAGATTTAAGAGAGCATGTTTAGATAATTAAAAAGGTTATGTTTAATATATGTAATTGAAAATTTTGTGAGTTTTTATGAAAATTAAAAATAAAATTATAATTTTTATATAAAAGTTTTATAATTTTTATAAAAAAAATATAAATAAATATAAATATATTTTTAATATTTGGCTGCACTTTGGCATCTAGTTGGCACTAGTCTAATATTCTTCCCATCCCTTTTTTTATTTTTATTTGTTACTTAGAGTAGATATATAAATATTAAGGAGGTTATTAAATAATCTTGATCTGAAGAAAAAAATCCATTTTACTATCATATCTTTTATTAAAAATAATAAGAGTAAAAATAGAAAAAATTAATACGTGCATTCTTAATAATATAAAACGTGAAATGAAAAAGAAAAATAAACTCTCTAAAATCATAGGTAAAAAGGAATGATGTGTATCAGAAATTTTATTATTGCATTTAGTGTAATTTTATTGTTTGTATTTTAATATATTATATAAATAAACGAAGAGTTTTATTCTAATAAAAAAAAGACATAAAGTATACATCATCCTTTTTATTTCTCTCTATATGTAATAAAATTCTTCATTTACTTGGGTTGTATATTAAATTTTTGACTTGATACAGTTTTGATCCCTAATATACAAATTGATTATATTTGATCATCCTTAAATAGAATGCTTTATTTTAATTCCTATAATATATAAATTGAGCTAAATTAGGTTCAAATAAATAACTTTTTTTTTTAATTTAAGATAGAAAATCTTAATTAATCTATATATCTTCAACATGACTCCAAGTTAATAATTATTGAGAAGAAAATTAATAAAATTAACTTTGTTACATAGGAAAAAATGCAAATCTTATAGTTCATATGACATAAAAAATACTCAAATTTGATAATTAACATCACATCATCTATTAATTTCTATTTTAATAATTATTAATTTGATTAAAGTTATTAATATGAATTAGATTTGATCAAATTTAAAGAAGCAAATGCTACGAAATTTTATAAGATATTATAAGTGTAATTAAATCAATAATTTTTTAAAATAACAGTGTGTTCCTCTTCTAATAAACACAATTTTGAAATGTACTGCCACGGTTGTTGTAGAAGAATGAAAGGATGGTTGAAAAATATGGTAAAGACCAAAGGAGGAAACTTAGATGCAGCTCCTTACCTGCTGAATGTGTTGTTCCCCCAATCACAACACACCATGTGGACATTATGCACACATCAGCAACCAACCCAGATGGGTTCCCAGCTACAGCATCAACTCCCCAAAATGTAACGTTTCAGCTAAGCTTTGGACACCCAAAATGTAGTGTTGCCCAACGACGCCCAAATCTGCATTTCGGCTCCTTTTCCTCCCTCTATCTTCGATTGTGAGGGAGCCCAGGGAGTCCTCGAAGTGTTGGAATAATTTTGTGGACTAACATAAATCATGTTTTCATAATTAAAATATAGATTTAATATTTAAGTTAATTATGAGTGT
>JANHAO010023884.1:0-11784 GCA_026873985.1 Saraca asoca
GAAAAGATAGACAAAAACTACAAGTTAATGACTAATTAAGGGTTAAAATAAGGTATTATTATAGGTACATTTTCTACTTATCACGCAGTCGCTGAGGCGTGGTCTTTCATACCTTGGTCGAGCGAGGTGATCGAGACAGGGTTTGGCGCCTGATGCGCTTATTGCTGTTTGCCTGAGCTCTTGAAGGCTATTTGTTGAGACGCGAGGACTGACATTTGGGCCCTCGGGGACTCGGGGACTTGTCCGTACGAGGGCATTTCCAGTGTATAACAAAAACAAACTAATTAGGGGATTTGAGCGAGTTTGCATGCTTTCTTAGAGTTATAGAAAAAAATTGTTAAAAAAATTCTTAGAAAATAAGAATGCAACTAAAGTAAAAGTTAAGGGGACCAAATTTGTACTTTAGTGTTTGTCTTTGAAGGAGTTGTTGATGACAAATATGTTTCAACGGATCTTTGAATGTTGGCATATTTAGTAGTGGCAAAGAATCATGCAAAACTTTACCTCACTCAGCCACAAGAGCTGCCATGCTTGTTAGAATAAACACACTATTTCGAGGATATTCAGGCACCAGATTTGAGATCTTTGGAAGCCATAACCAAATTCCTCAATCATAACATAACCCCATGCTTGCCTCTAAGAGGAACAATCACTACATCAGGTGACCTTGTCCCTTTTATCTTATGTTGTTGGTCTATTGATTGGAAGGCCAAACTCCAAGTCTATTGGCCCTGATGGCCAAGTCCTCAGTGCTGCAGAAGCATTCCAATTGGCCAGAATTGATGGAGGATTTTTCATGCTGCAACCAAAATAAGGTTTGGCACTTGTAATGGCAGTAGGGTCTGGCTTAGCTTCAATGGCACTTTTTGAGGCAAACATTTTGGTTGTTCTTCCTAAAATATTATCAGCAATTTTTGCTGAAGTTATGCAAGGAAAGTTAAAATTCACCGATCACTTAACACACAAATTGAAACACCATCTAGCCAAATTGAGGTTGTAGTTATAATGGAACACATGTTAGATGGAAGCTTATATGTCAAGCAAGGACAAAAGTTACATGAAATTGATCCGCTTCAAAAGCCTAAACAAGATAGATATGCTCTACGAACATTGCCTCGGTGGCTTGGACCACAAATTGAAGTAATTAGGCAGGCAGCAAAGATGATTAAGAGAGATAAACTCTATAAATGACAACCCATTGATCGATGTCTTAAGGAATAAGGCATTACATGGAGGGAACTTTCAAGGGACTCCAATTGGTGTCTCAATGGATAACACTAGCCTAGTTATTGCTTCAATTGGGAAACTTATTTTTACCCAATTCTTTGAGCTTGTGAATGACTTCTACAACAATGGCTTGCCTTTGAATATGTCTGGAAGCTATAACCTAGGCCTGGATTATGCTTCAAAGGAGTTCAAATTGCCATGGCATCATATTGCTCAGAACTTTAGTTCCTTGCCAACTGTTGAAATAGTTAATCTTGAAAAAAAAAATTAGAAAAGTCATATCATGCAAGTTGGCCATTAGGTGAAGCACCTTACCTGTCAATGAAAAGAAAAATAGGAATGGGAAGGTGAAAGTATATTTTAAAAGTAATGTGAATAGGTTAGGTTTATCATAAAAAATATATATTTGAAGATGTGGTCAATAAAGGAAGTCCATAAATAGACTTTCATCCCTCATTTGTAATTTGGAGCTTTCATATGCAGAGAAGACTCCCCAAGTGTAGCAACACTTGTAATGTAATGTTCATCAATATTATGATGTCCCTTTGCTGAACCTTCTTCATTTTCTTCTACATGTGCTTTGTTTTCTGTGTAAAATGAAGTGTTTATGCTCTCCATTGTTTCAGCATGATATCATGACAGAATTGATTCCTTCTTGTGTTTTCATGATGCTTATGTTTTTCCAACATGGTATCAAAGCTTAAATGATCTTATAGGCCTGTGAGTGAAAACTAGAAAACTCTCCCCACAAAACTCTACTAAAAAAATTGTTCAAGTCCCCAAGGCAATAGCATATTCTGCAGAAGATGATGAACCAGTAATAGATTTTGTAGAAGCTATTGAACCTACAGAAGATGATAAACCTGCAAAAGATGATGAACCAGTAGTTTTTGTAGAAGCTTTAGCATTAACACAAACACCATATATACATGTAGCTGCATCCTAAGCTAAAGCACCACATGCTGCATCACCACAAAAGATGAAGACAAAGTAGCTTCTCTATTCTAGTCCCTCCTAATTTCAAAAGATTTGAGGAAAGTATTTGAAACTAGAAAAGATAGCACAAGAAGATGAAGAAGAGGCAACTTCTCTGCTTTAGTCCCTCCTACTTTCAAAAGATTTATTAGAAGTAGTTGAAACTAGAAGAGATGCAATATAACTAGGTGAAAACTAAGAAATTTAAATGCACATGCAACCTCATGAATAAGAGGCATAAATTTTTTGATGATATAGATCATCGATGGAGCTTTTGTTGAATGGAGCTTGCCATTCAAGAAGAATAAGAAGAGCATAAGAAAAAGAAGAAGCAACAACAGCAGTACAAGAAGAAGGAAAAGAAAGATGGAACAAAAAGCAACAACAAGGGATCTATTGAAGATGATGATGATGATGACAACTCTCCAAGGTTCCAATGACAATGGCTAAAGCTCCCATGAGTCTCGACAGTAGAAGCCATGAGATTGGCAAGCATAGCTCTTGTTCCAATGCTTGAGAGGAGGTTATAGACCTCCCTATTGCAAATATTAACTGAATCATGAAGAAGGAACTTTCTACTAATGGGAAAATTGCCAAGTATGCTAAGGCAATAGTCCAAGAATATGTTTGAGTTCATAAGCTTTAGTGATAAAAAAAAATTCAAAGCTTGAAGGTGCATTTTTTTTCTCTAGATTAAGGGAGAGTGTTGAAATAGTTAATCAAGAAAAAAAAATTAGAAAAGTCATATCATGCAAGTTGGCCATTAGGAGAAGCACCTTACCTGCTAATGAAAACAAAAATAGGAATGGACAGGTGTAAGTGTATTCTAAAAGTAATGTGAGTGGGTTAGGTTTATGATAAAAAAATATATTTGAAGATGTAGTCAATGAAAAAAGTCCATAAATAGACTTCCATCTCTCATTTGTAATTTAGAGCTCTCATATGTAGAGAAGACTCCCCAAGTGTAGCAACACTTGGAATGTAATGTTCATCAATGTTATGATTTCCCTCTGCTGAACCTTCTTCATTTGCTTCTACATGTGCTCTGTTTTCTATGTAAGATGATGTGTTTGTGCTCTCCATTGTTTTGGCATGATATCATGATAGAATTGATTCCTTCTTGCATCTTCGTGATGCTTATGTTTTTCAAAAACTAACCCTGTCACCAATCATGTTCAGAGTGCAGAGCAACATAATCAAGATGTGAACTCTTTAGGGCTAATTTCCTCACGAAAAATAGTCGAGGTTGTGGATATATTAAAGCTCATGTTATCCACTTTCTTGGTTGCATTGTGCCAAGCCATTGATCTGAGGCATTTAGAAGAAAACTTGAAGAGCACTCTCAAGAACACTATTAGTCAAGTTGCTAAGAGAGTCCTAACAATTAGTGTCAATGGTGAGTTATATCCATCAAGGTTATGTGAAAAGGAATTGCTTAAAGTGGTTAATTGTGTACATGTCTTTGCCTATATTGTTGATCCTTGTAGTGCAATTTACCCACTAATGCAAAAGTTAAGACAGGTCTTAGTTAATTATGCATTCAGAAATGAGGGATAGAGAAAAGAATTCAAGTACCTCTATTTTCTAGAAGATTGGAGCCTTTAAAGAAGAAATGAAGGCCTTTTTGCCTAAGGAAGTGGAAAGTGCCTGGAATTGAAGTACAGAACAAAAATCTGGCCATTCCAAATCAAATTCAAGAATGCAGATCATATTCATTGTACAAATTTGTTAGAGAAGAATTGGGGATAGGTTTGCTGATAAGTGAGAAGGTCAGGTCACTTGGTGAAGAATTTGACAAAGTGTTCTCAGCAATGTGTGAAGGGAAGCTGATTGACTAAATGTTGGACTGTTTAAAGGAGTGGAATGGTGCTCCTCTACCTATATGTTAAAATGGTGTTAACCTGTCTTACTTATTATTTTGGTAATTATTCTTTCTTTTTCTGGCTGTGTATACTTTTAGCCTATAACAGTTGTTGAAAATCTAATACATACTGTACGCCTCATTTTTCTTTAAACATGTCTTTGTTAGTTATACCTTAAAGGTATGCAGAAACACAATGCTATACCCTTTTCAATTTTAGTTGTAAGATTTTTTTTTTATGTATAGAAATGCTGGGAAAATTGCATGGTTAAAAATAAATTCCACAAACCCAGGATAATTTTCCATATCAAAGTAAGACAAAATAACACCAAAGATTTTAGCATGGAAAACCCTCCAAAATAAAGGTAAAAACCACAGGACCCGTAGGCCACTTAAACTTCCACTATAATAGTAATGGGATTACAAGCTTCACCTTTAGGTGGATCTTTCACAAAATTACAAAAGAAAATATATCTTCAATTTGTGGATAAACCCTTACAAATTGGTTCTCACAAATTTTCTTCTCAAAAAACTCACTCTGAGACTCTCCATTTGCTCTCTTTCTGTTTCTCAATCTTATTGTATTCCTCTGAAGAGCTCTCTCTATATTTATAGAGGAGTAACTAGCAAATTTTAAATATAGGGCACTGAATTCTGTGATTACCATTTCCTTTTTTCCAAAAAAAAAAAAATTGCACCTACTTCCTTTTTTCATAAAAACTGCACCTATTCCCAAAAAAAAAAACCTCCCTTCTTTTGACTTATCAAATTGGGATGGACTTATAACAAATCTCCCCCTTCACAACTAATTTGAGTTTGATGCTAAACTTGTAACCTTTTTATAGACTTTTAACTTCTCTCTTGGTAGAGCTTTCATTATCATGTCTGCACTATTGTCATTGGTGTGGATCTTCTTAACTTGTAGTAGTTTATTTTCCAACACATCATGAATCCAGTGATATCTTACATCCATGTGTTTGGATTTTAAGTGGAATGTCATGTTCTTGCTAAGGTTGATTGCACTCTGACTGTCACAATAGAGAACATAAGTTTCTTGGTTCTGATTTAGCTCTTGTAAAAACCTCTTCATCCATAGAATCTCCTTATAACCTTCAATGATTGCAATGTACTCTGTTTCTATGGTGTTTAAGGCATACACTTTTGTAATCGTGATTGCCATGAGACAACTCCCCCTACAAATGTTATTAGGTATCTGGATATTAACTTTCTCGTATCCACATCGCCAATCACATCTGAATCTGTATATCCTTCCAATGCAGGTTTACCATTACTAAAACATAAACAATGACTGGAAGTACCTCTGAGATACTTGAGTATCCATTTGACTGATGTCCAATGTTCCTTTCCAGGATTTGATAGGAATCAGCTCATAATGCCAATAATATGAGCAATGTCTAGTCTGGGGCATATCATAGCATACATTAGACTACCAATTGTTGATGCATAAGGCACTTTGCTCATTTTTTATTTCTCCTCCTTGCTAGAAAGACACTAACTTACATTAAGCTTGAAATGGCTTACAAGTGGAGAATTAACAGATTTTGCTTTGTCCATGTTGAATCTTTCAAGAACTCTTTCAACATACCATTCTTAAGATAGCCATATTCTGTGATTTTGCCTATCGTGGGTAATTGTCATACCAAGAATCTACTTAGCGGGTCTTAAGTCCTTCATTACAAAGGACTTGCTCAACTCTTTCTTTAATCTATTAATCTTGCTGATATCTTGGCCTACAATTAACATGTCATCAACATAAAGCAAAAGAATAATAAAATCACCACCAGAGAATTTCTTGATGAAGACGCAGTGATCAACCATTGTTCAATTATACTTATTTTTCTCCATGAATGAGTCAAACTTTTTGTACCACTGCCCTAATGCCTATTTCAGATCATACAAACTTTTCTTTAGTTTGCATACCAACTTCTCTTTCCCTTTGACTTGGAAACCTTCAGGCTGCTTAATGTAAATTTCCTCATCAAGATTACCATGTAAGAATGTTGTTTTTACATCAAGTTATTCAACCTCTAGATTGAGACTAGCTGCCAGGCTAAGAACAACTCAAATTAAAGACATTTTTACCACCGATGAGAATATTTCATCAAAGTCAATGCCCTTCTTCTACCTGAATCCTTTCGCAACCAGTCTTGCTTTATTATGTGGTCGTGAGCTGCCTTATTCACTTTTGATTTTGTACACCCACTTGTTCTTGAGATCTTTCCTTCCCTATGGTAATTTCATTAGGTCAAATGTGTGGTTCTCATGTAGAGATTTCATTTCTTCTTGCATGGCTTTTAACCATTCATCTTATGCTGGTCAGTAATAGCTTCGTCATAGCTCTCTGGTTATCCCCCATCAATGATCATCACATACTCATTAAGAGAATATCTACGACTTGGTTATTGTTCTCTAGTGGATCTCCTTAACTGTGCTTTTGGTTGGATCTATTCAAGAACTTGTTTTGGTTTTGGATTGCCAACTGGTGGATTAACATCATTAGTTTCTATTGTAGCTTCCCTATCATCAAGATTTGTTGGTGGAGAGACTGGTTCTAGATCAACTGGAATTTCATCTGACTGTGGCTTTTCCAGTTTCTCAAAATCCTCAATTGTCTAATCTTCAAAAAACACCACATCTTTGCTTTTGATAATCCTTTTGCTGATAGGATCCCAAAGTCTGTAGCTGAATTCTTCATGAGCATATCCCACAAAGATACATTGCTTCACTTTTCCATCCATCTTGGATCTCTCATCTTTAGGGATGTGAACAAAAGCTTTGCAGCCAAATACTTTCAAGTGTTTGTAAGAAACGTCATTCCCTATCCAAACTTTTTCTGGTACATCATAGTTCAGTGGAACTGATGGAGAAAGGTTCATTAAATTAACTACTATCCTTATTGCCTCCCCCCAAAAAGAGTTTGGTAGTTTTGAATTTGAGAGCATACATCTGACACTTTCACAAATGGTCCTGTTCTCCTCTCTGCTACACTGTTGTGTTGAGGTGTCTTTGGTACTGATTTTTCCTGCCTGATGCCACAACTTCTACAATACTCCTCGAATGGTCCATCATACTCATCACCATTGTCTGTATGTACACACCTCAAGCGTCTGCCAATTTCTCTCTCAACTTTTACATGAAATTGCTTGAAGATTTCCTGTACTTGATCTTTAGTTTTCAAAGCAAAAGCCCACACTTTTCTAGAATGGTCATAAAAAAAGTCACAAAATAAAGAACACCTCTTAGTGACTTATATCTCATTGTACAAACATCTATGTGTATTAAATCTAGAATATTCACCTCTCTAGAGGGTGGAAAAGTATGAAATGCAACTCTGTGTTGTTTTCCCATAATGCAATCAACATAAATACGCAAGGATGTACCTTTTATTCCTAGCAAGAGCTCCTTCTTGGAAAGAATTCTGAGACCCTTTTCACTCATGTGGCCTAGCCGCTTATGCCATAACTCAGTGGGAACTTCTTTCCTGGTAGTATTTACTTCTCCTCTACATAACTTGGTTTCTATGAGGTAGAGTGTTGACGGTGGAATTTGGTGCTAGTCCAAACTCCAGCCAACGGTGAATAGTTCTTGAACCCCTAAACTGCTCTCTGGTTTATGAAATGCAAAGCGAGGAAGATGATGAAGATGATGAAGAGAAAGAGGAGTGGTAAAAAATAATATTTTTAATGTGGTTTAGCTAAATCCGAGTGGTATCGGACCTTACGTCCATGATGGAGCTTTTATTAATTTATATAGAGTTTTACAAAGTTTTGGCTATGGCTCTTTTCCCCCTTACCTTCCTCCTAACAGAGAATCCCTATTTATAGAGGAAGAGGGTTATACATAATGATTACAAGTTACAGTTCTGTTACATCAAGAAATAAATGTAAAAGATAGAAGAACTCATGTAATACGGCTACTTCAGGCTACTTTTTACGAAGTGGCCCCTTTCGATCAGCGGGAATGCAGACTTGACATAAGCCTATCTGAGGCTTCCTTTTGTAGAGCCCTTGGGAAATGCTTGACCTTCACAAGCTGAGATCCCTAGTGGGAGGTCATTATTGTTTTTTGAGCAGTGAGGATGAGCTGGATGTTGGGAAGCGAGCTTGTTCTTTACGCGAGCTGGGACTTGGCGAGCTAGGATAATTTATCAAACTCATGAGCTGAGACTTTGTGCACTTGTCCTTAGCGAGCTCAATGCCATTCGGACTTAAGTTCTTCTGAGCTTTCGATTTGTTTGGGCAAGACTAATTTTCATTCACAACATAAGCCCCCTAACTCTCTGTTCGCTTTGCGGACTGGGAGTTGCAATTTTTTTAAGGCTTTTTTCATACTCTCAGTCAAAGTCTTTGCTTGATTGAATTGTCATTTTAGATTTCTTTTCTATCATTTCATTCTACTTCAGACCATGCCTTTTTCTACTTGTAATTTTCGACCGTTGGCATGGCACTTTTGCTTATTTTTGGTCGTTCGATTAAGATCAGGCAGATATCTTCTGGACTTCTTGATGGATCGGGCTAGTCTTTTTATACCTTAGGAGGTCTTCCTTCGTTCTCTTCAAGAGAGTTTAATGGAGGAGTCAACTAAGCCCCCTAAGTTTTCGATAACTTGGCCTCTGGTGAAGCTTTTTAAGGCATGGATGGTCTATTGTAGAATGTTTGGAGGCACAGATGGCCCGTTGCACGTAACTTCCCCACAGGATTCATCTTGTGGGCTCCTGAGGACTTTTGTGCAGATCTTGGATTATTTACCCTAGTCCTTCCATAGAATCCAGCTCCACTAGCCAGACTCTTGGTGCCTTTTTGAATTACACAGGGTCTGGTCCAAGAGGAACCACTGGAGCAACATAAGCAGGAGCAGCAAGGGTTGCTATCCTTCCTGATGGTGGGAGTTCATCTCCCGGTAGCCGGCCTTCTACTTTCAACAGTAGCCTTAGGCTTCATGCTTTTGTTTCTGCATTTCTTCTTCTTCTAATGTAATTTTACCTTATTGAATGAGGCCTTTTTAATGAATGAGCTCTTCTATACAGCTCTTGAATGTTGTATTAGATGTTTTACATGCCACTGTATGTATATTTTTGTAGATTAATAAAATGTCTTTCTGACTGATTGGCCATGTCTTTGGTTCTTAGTTGATTTTATCATTTGATTCCCCTGGTTTGTAACAAGCAATAGTCAGGACGCATGTAAGCTACGTCTGGCAAGAGGTCGCATGCGAGCTGTGATCTTCTAACTGCATGTTAGCTATGGATACTTAGTTGCATGAGAGCTACAATGAATTTATTTTAGTGCCCTCATGCTGTGGTGAGCTCGTAGCTCATTGTCAAATTTTTGTGTTGAATTCCACTTGCTTAGTAGTGCTTCCACACATCAGTGAGCTCTTGGCTTCTTGTTGGATTTTGAGTGCATCATCGAGGTAAGCTTTGGGTTGTCTCACCTTTGGGTATGCTTTTGTAGCAAGATGATAGCTTGTCGCTAGATGAGATTGCGTATCTGTTCCACAGTAAGCTCGTTGCTCAGTCTTGCAGCAATCTTGTTGCTCAGTCTTGCAGCAATCTTGTTGCTCAATGAGACAGCAAGCTTGTTGCTCAGTCTTGCAGCAATCTTGTTGCTCAGTCTTGTAGCAATCTTGTTGCTCAGTGAGATAACAATCTTCTTGCTCAGCGAGATAGCAATCTTGTTGCTCAACAAGACAACAATCTTCTTACTCAGCGAGGCAGTAATATTCTTGCTTAGTCCCACAACAATCTTGTCTTGTTGCTAGTGAGACAATAATCTTGTTGCTTAGTCCCATAGAAATCTTATTGCTCGGTGAGATAGCAATCTTGTTGCTCAGTCTTAGGGAATTATTTTTCTTTACTTCCTAATTCATGGGATATAACTCATTTTGGGTGTATCAATGGGGTAGGCTTTGTGCCGTCTCACCCCCAGATGCATCCATATGATGGCGGAAGCTCGTTGCTAATTTGATAACATTTCTAAATTTTGGCCAATTGACTGTGAATACCAATGATTCAACATAAAGTGGTTCCTTTCATACAGTGTTTCGCTGGACAATTCCTTCAAGGATTTCAAAATTGCCATTAATCTCAAGAAAGTATTACAGGATTAGAATATAGTTCTAATGGAAGGCTCTGGCTCTCGACCAGCGATTCGCTGGGTTTCCTGAGCTTGTTGCTCTGATGGGCCTATTACATAATCTTGTAATCGACCCCTTCTAATGAGGTCTTCTATGGCATCTCTTAATGCCCAGCATTGTAAGGTAGTATGTCCAACCTCATTGTGGTAAGCACAAAATCTGGTTGAATCTTTTGATCTAATGGGAGCTCTCATGGGTCTGGGCTCCCGAAGTCTTCTTTGCCCTTCTCTATGGCAAAAATCTTATCCTATGCATAGGATAGGATGGTGTAGCTTTCGTAGCAACATTGAGGCTGAGGTCACTCGACTCTTCTCCTCTTTACGGGCTGACCACTATCAAAATTTTCTTTGCTTCTCTTCTTGCTCTGGGGACCCTCGGCTATTTTGCCTTTATGCTTGGGCTCTTCAGCATCGAAGGTTTCTTCCCCATCTTATTTGTTTGCCAGCTTGATAACACAATATTTGACACATTTATTTTTCCTCTTACTTAGCATTTTAAGGTCCAAAATTGCTTGTTTCCAGCTGTGTTAAGATGTTTTTATAATGTGAAGTCAATTGGATTCATTTTACAAAATTTTGCATAATTGATCATTTTGAGTAGTTTCTGTAATCTAGCTATATCTCAAGATAAACTTATCCAATTAATGTGATTCTTATCTTGCAGGAAATCTAAGAGATATATTTATAACTTTCATAAAGACTGCAAAAGCTGAATCACACAATTGGTTTCCCAAAATTGGAGCTCAAGTCAGAATCAGAATACTGTCTCAGCACTATCTCAAGCAGCTGACCTCTATGAATTCAATTGATCATAAATTGAGCTATAAAGGTCCAAATGAGGTGAAACAAAGCCCAAATGGAAGTTAACACATAAATACATAATTCATATGAAGACTTCCCATGCTGAAATGATCAAATTGGGCGTGAAAAATACACTACAAATTAGAGACAGAGAAGCTACGAAAATGGGCCCCGTAGAATTGAAGTTTTAAGGCCCCAATTGACATAAGCTTGAGCCCAATGCAACTCCCTTTGCTCTAGCCCTTACTAAACCAGCTGAAGACCTAAAAAGAAGAAGAAAAAGTGGGAATGAAGTCTATAAAAGTGTGCAGCACATAGAAGAATGGCAGAGCAGCAACCAGCTACACCATCAATGCCTACTCACCTACATGCAACTAGCTTCTCCTCTCCACCTAGGCAAAGCCATTTAGCGAAGTCTTTTTGCTTCAGTTTAAGCTTAGTTTTAGTGTAGTTCAGCTGTGTATTTTTGTGAGGTAGAGAGCAAGATTTTTCTCTTCCTCTTTTCTGTATTTTCGGCCTCCATGGAAGGCTAATCTTGTAACTAGTCCAAGGGGCTACAACTTGAAAGATTAATGCTGAGATTCTGGTATGTCTTTCTACATTCAATTACTGGCCCTTTTTCTTCCTTCCTCTTAGTTTTTATTATGATATCTGAGTTGAATGGATCCATTTAGTTTAGATATTAATATGGTTATTGAGATCTTGATAATCACTTTAGAAGAGGATAGGAAAACTAAGTAATGCATTGAGATTTTGATGGATTGC
>JANHAO010023885.1:0-11770 GCA_026873985.1 Saraca asoca
TGCTTCAACAAGAAGCTTTCGTGGAGCTTCAGTCGAAATAACAGATAACAACAACGGCAATTACGAGTACCAAACCCCATCTCGCCCATCTCGCTCGTCATGATACAAACGACGCTGCGGGGTACGGTCCGAAGGGCCACACCCCAGCGACAACGCGGTTCAGCGATAAGAGCTCAAGGGTCAACCCAACGCAATAGTCGATCGCCCTACTCGCACCCGCTACAGCGACCCTTGCGGCCTCCCCGAACCAAGAAACTGTCGCTTGAGACAGCAGAGTATCTTGCCTGACACGGTAACGGCTACAAATCTACATTGTCGGCCTGAGAAGCCTACTTCCACAGTCTATAGTCGGAATAAGGTCTTTTCATTGTCTTTTCTTATTTATTTGGTGTAACACAACTGTAGCCAGCAATTAATGCATAAAACCACTCCTTTCCCTGTAAATAGGATTGCCTTGTTAGAAAGGGGAGGAGAGGGGGCAATCTTGTAAGCAGAACTCCTGCAAATCATTTGATATTAATAAAACCTCCGCCGTGGACGTAGAATCTGGTACTGCTCGGATTTAGCCGAACCACGTTAAAAACCATCGTCTTTCTTCCTCCTAATTCACCTCCTACAACCCTTTAGGAGCGGTATTGATTCTCGAAACTTATATCCTATTGATTGAAGTTCCGGCCTTCCGTACGAATCGAATTTCACTATCAACAGATTGATATTATGATAAAATATGAATTCAGCTAGAATAAATCATAAAAGCAGAAATTTCTTAAAAAATTGACGAAGGAATAACGTGTAGATTATTCACTGGGCACTCTTACATGAGAACTGATCAAAATGTTTGTCCCTTTTTTTCATTTTGGAGTAGAAATGTAGCGGAAATTGAGGAAAAGAAATTTGGTGCCATCCAAAATCATGTACACTTGGTCGGCAAAAGTGATTTCCGTTAGCAATCACTTTGTGAGTGGGCTGTTTTGAATTTTTTTAATTCCTTTCCAAATAAAAAAGTTCCTTTTTTTTTCACCTTTTCACATTGATTTATTAATTAAAACCCATTTTTTAGTATTACTTCTTGGTTAATTTTATTAAAATTAATAACCTAAACCATAATATTTTTAAATGAAAACTGCTTTGGCACGAAGGAATAATTAAATTAAAAATTTATGCATTCTCATAACAATTCTAATTTTTTATAAAATTAATATATAATTATGTAATTAACATTAAATAATCATTTTAAAAAAATAAAATAATATATGATCATTTAGGATACTTTACTGACCTTAAAGAAGGAAATTTTAAGTGTAGTAACACTTCAGTTTGCACTTAAACTTTTTCCAAGATTTTATAAAAGAAAGAAATTTTATAATTATAAATTAATTAATTTTAGACACGTTTATTAAAAAAGTCAAATTTCAACGTTAAGATTTGACTCTTCGCTTAACTCATTTACGCCCTACACTCCACAATTAACAGGTATTGCTCAAAGAGTTTTTCCATTTATCCATTTTGAAGTAGAAAAACAGTGGAAATTGAGCAAAAGAAATTTAGTGCCACCAAAAATCATTTATTCTGCGTCTGCAAAAGTGACTTCCGTTGGGAACAACAAAAGATCACTGCCTGTTAATTTTGAAATTTTGATTATTTTCCATGTAAATAAGTTTATCTTTTCAACCGTTCAGATGATTCATTAATTTAAAACATTTTTTTTAGTACTGAAGTTTGTAATAAAAAAAGCCAACATACAATTCCTCTCTCCTTTGTTGATAAGTGTTAAAAAAAGTGAAGATAATAAAAATATTTATACGTTGATAAGTGAAGATAATAATCACAAAAATATTTACAAGAAACCTGAAACTACTAATTTACTGCTCACTTTAATTGGTCAAATCACGCAGTGAGAAAACTGATACTGCTTCACGAGTTCAAATTGCATAACTTTCCAATGAAGTACTGAGAGCCACAAGAAATTACTTTCCACAACTATATATATTAATGCCACAATCTATTTAATATGACAAAATTATTCAAAATAAACTATCTTCCTATTTAATCGCAAATATAAAGTCTTAATTGATCTCTTTTGAAATAAGCATGCATTGCTATAAAATGTAGAAACGGTGTCTTTAAATAGACTTTAGAAAAAAGGTAAATTAATGTACATATAAACTCGATAATATTTTTGTAAATATATGGAAACTTACATCGATTTTTATTAAAAAATTGATATATAAATTAAATATCTTGTTTGACATCAGTTTCAGTTATGGAATCAATATACTGTTGGAATTGTTTAATTTGTACAATTTTGATTTAAACTATTTTTAAAAATTATGACTCCTTAATTGTAAAAGCAATATTAACTTATCAATTAAATTCTTATTTGATTATAATTGAAAGAATTTAATCATAATATAATTTATGACATATTTAATTATGCTCAAATAATTTTTTTATTGACCAATTGAATTCTTAATCAAATTATTTACAAACAACTAATTTACTGATATGATAATATTATAATTAATTTTTCATTTTATCAAAACTACAGTAAGATTCACTAATGATCATTAATTTCTTCTATTTTACCAAAACTATAGAATTGTTAAAACAATTCAAAATAAATTCGAAACATTTCTATTTTAATATATGAAGAGACATAGATTAGATGTTGATTTTTAATTAAAAAAACAATGTAGATCGACAAAATTAATTAAAAAAATGTATGTATATGAAGGGACATAGATTAGATGTCAGTTTTATAATAGAAACCTACGTAAATATATGATGTTTTATGTCGATTCCAATATAATAAATGATGTTGCACATTTTAAAAGACTAGTACATCTCTTAATTCTTATTCTGCTTTATCTTGCTCTAAAGTTTTATAATTTATTTTTTCCTTTTTCTTCCTTTTTTGTTGCTTAGTTTGTGTAGAGAAAATGATTAACTTTTTTTTTCTTTTTCCCTTTAAACGGGGTGTATAGATCATTTAAATAAAAGGATGATAAGTATACTTGATGTGTATATGTTGTCTTATATACCACCTTTGATGTAGAAAACATTCCTTGCAACTATTAATAATAATGTTACATATATATTGCTTAGTTTATGTATAGGGAATTGTTAGCAACATTATTCATTCTCTCTGATCCCAATATCCTTTTTTATGTTCTTATAAAGTTTACTCAATTGTTGTTTTAGATTTCATTTCCTGTTCTATTGATACATATATTGACAATTTGTTGCAATCATTGTTTCTTAAATGTATTTGAAATTTTGTTGATCCAAACGTATGAGATTTTGGTTAGATGACTGTTTTTTATAAAAATCTAGCTAGCATTAGGTTTCAGAAAAATGTTGCTTGCAGTAGGCTTCTGTAATTTTTTTTTAAAATTTTTAATAGAAACAATGTTAGTTTTTTTAATGCAAATCAACATTTTTACACTACTAAAAAATGTAAAAATGATATCGTTAAATACACATCAGATTAAAATACACAAAAGTATATAGAAGCAGTGATGTTTTTGTAATTTGGAATTATTTTGTTGGATCATTTTAATTATTTTGAATTATTTTATCTAATATATTTATTAACAAAATATTCTCTATTCATTAACTTCTTCTATTCTAATCAATAATTCTATTATACGAGGGCTACAAAATTGTTAAAAATTTTAATTTGGAAAAATTTTGAAGTAATTAAATATTATTTAATGTATAAAATAATTCAATTATTGATTATTTAATGAATAAAATAATTTAAGCATTTAAATATTATTTAATAAACAAAATGTTTCAAAAAATAATTAGCTTTGAACAAATTATTTGTGAAATGTAATAATATATTATCTAAAAATTAACATGGAAAAAATTAATTAAAAAAATTAGTCACAACTATATAATATTGAAGCGACAGTGCTATTTTTCTAAATGTGTTGAAAATTAATACATAGGTTATTAAAAAAAAATCAACGTATAAACAAAATGGAAAACATAATTGAAAAAATTTAACTCATGTACAATATGAAGCGGCAATGGTATTTTTATAGGTATGTTGAAAATTAATATGTCGATTTTTATAAAAAATCAACACATTAATTTTGAAGACGTTGATTGTTTATGAGGAACCAATGCAGATATATAAGAATAGACGTTAATTTCTATGTACTAACTAACATCTATAGGAAACTTTATATAACATGCCAATTCTTCCTCTTGGCTTTCATTTGCTTTCCCTTATTTTAAACATTTACCCAAAATTATTTTCTAATCCTTGCTACGCTTGTCTTTGCTGTTTTTTTTATTATCTTCGATATTTGCATTTCAAGTCCATCACTGATAAAGGTAAGGAACTTCGTTCTTCTTACACTATATTCTTTTCTTCATTACTAAGTTATATTGAAATTTTTTATATTTTATCCACTTTGCATTTTGCTCATGGTTTATAGTTTAGAGTTTAGTTTTTTTTTCTCTTTTGTTTTTTTAGTTTGTTCATTAGGAATAATTTGGGTTAGGATTTAGCTTTTACCTGTGGTTCTTGGTTGGTATGAGATTGTTTTTGGCTATGGTTGAATGGTCATGCCTTATTTCTGACTAGCTACTAGAAAAAAAGGGAAAGAAATGGTTGAAAGTTTGGTAGCTACTAGTTGCACCTATTATTTGCCTTGTTATCTTGTTTATGCCTCCACGATATATTCTTGTGACATGAATATAGGTAGATAGTCTTTACATCACCATCATAACATGACAAGGTAAGTAATCTTACTAGAGTATAGTTTTGATCATCAAATTAAGATAGTTTATTGGTGAAATTATTTAATATTATTTATATATCTAATGTATGTGGCAATATAAAATTGCAACTCTTAATCAAAGTGGATAGTAATTAGCAGTTTTACTTTGAATAGACCTTATTATTGATGGCACTATTATATTGATTTATCATATTCATTATATTCTTTTGTTATATATATATGTGTTGCATGTTCAACTTATTCCACCCATGAATTAGCATATTTATTTTGAAAAAACCATCCTTGTTATATTTATATTGATATACAGTTTTATAATTCAACCATGAATTATTATTAGATTGTAACATATTCCTTGAATCATTATTTTGTGAGGTTAACTTCTTTTTCTTTTTTCTTTTAAATATTCATCTAGATCATTTTTAGCATAGTGAGAGGAGTTTGAGGGGTGCTACACTTATAAAAGAGATGACCTTGATGCATAGCAAAGGAGAGAAGATGAAAGTTGAGTTCAATGCTAAAGGTCAGGCAATTGGAGCTGGGTTATCCACATATAAGAGTTACATTGGAATATTGGTACACGCCAAAGTGCCAACCAATATTGGGCACTAGAAAGAATTACCAAAGGATATCAAGGATAACATTTGGTAAGATGTCTTGGTATATATTACTTATCTCTAATTTGTGTTTAAGATATATAACTATCTTCTTAGAATAATTGTATAAAAGTATAATCTATGTGTGTATTGTCTTGTAGACCACCTTTTACATTAATGTGGGGAGGAGAAAAGAAGTTTTAAAGTTGTCAGAGAGCGGTGAAAGGACTTCAAAAACTAGATGATAAGGGATTGCATCACCATTAAAAGGAAGGGTGCCCTTAACAAATGTAACTTCCTTGATCAACAAGTGTAGGATAATTTTGTGGAGCAGTGCCAGTCTAAGGTTTTTGAGATAAATTTGGCCATATTACCTTATAATTTTTTCAACTAATATGAGTAATTTGACCATCTTATCATCTTTTTATTTTTGTCAATAAGGTATGAGTGTAGCCAATAGGAAGAAACAAGTATAAGTATAAGTTGTCTTCTGGAGGATATGTGGAGTTAAAATGAGCTTTGCTGAAAGAAGAACTTGCAGAACAACAAGTTTTTAATTAGTTTGATTCACCAATAATTTCGATATCTCAGCATGAATTATGGAAGAGAGCGAGGGTCAAGACAAAGGGTGAATTAAAATTTCCATAACTCATGAGTTAATTTGTAAATTGAAATATAGTTTTTAGATTTATACTATATATGATTTCCTTTATTAAATACTGATTTTTTTTGCATAAATTTGATTAAACGGATCTCTTAAGATTCATTTTTACTTGAGTGGCTATAGGCAAAAGCCTAACACAAAATAGATTAGCGTAAAAGTAAATTTTTTTATCATCATGAATACCTTTGATAATAATCAAAGTAATTTCAAGAATTGAAATGGTTATTTGAGTATATATTTAATTTTTTGTAGTGCTGTCATGAACAAGGAAATGTAAAATTTGGATACTTTATACTGAGATATACAAGTGACATTATCACTCAAATGAAGGAAGACCAAGATCCACAAAAGGTAATAAAATATTTGACTCTTAAGACCTAATAGTTTGATTTGACTTTTTTGAGATTTCTATTTGTTTTAAGGTTTTTTTGTGTAAACTATTATGTCCTTGCTCAATGACTATTTGTAGAATAGAAAGTTTAGTGGAAGCTAGAGTAATAATACTCTTCACATATGCTATTTAGAATTCTCATCTTTAGTTTTTTTTTAAAAAAAATTAGTTTCAGATGATGATTTAATGAAATTGGGATGGGATGTTAGCAATTTTCTTTTCTCTCATTTTATTGCATTGATAATGAAAGAACTTATTTTGTAAAATAAGACTAAGAATAAGAATTGAAAGTGCTATGGTATTTTTATGCATTGAAAAGCTCTTCAAATCAAATGCCTCTGTTTTGTGTGTGTGATGGCTAATTTGCTAGTTGTCATAATTTAAGTTTTATTTTATAAAAGACTTGTGACAATGTAGGTGATGGTGTATTGTTATGAGCACATAACTCAAATTACTTTTGTACAAGCTTGCAATACTTTGGAAGAGATACTAGTCCTTATACTCAAGCAAAAATTAATCACATTTGAGATCAATGGGCTGAATTTCTCCTACTTAATTCAGTTAAATAATTGCAATAGAGTACAATGTATTGAATTTTTTGTAACGTATTGAATTTTTTGTAATTTATTGAATGTTTTGTAACATAGTAGATGCCTTGTTTAAAAAAAAGTGTTAAAGAAATGACGTTGATTTTTTCAACAGCAACTGACATCCTTAATAACTTACGCACCATGCCAATATATTAACCAACTTCTAAGATGAAAATTATTAGATGCAATATTAGATGTTTATTTTTTAAAAAGATGAGTTAAGGGAAGTGACGTTGGTTTTTCAATAAAAACTAACATTTAAAGTTTTCACACATTTTAATTAGATATCTATTTGTTTTTTTTGATAAAAAAAATACTAGTTAAGACAAATGACGTCGGTGTTTTAATGAAAACTAACGTCTAAAGTTTTTGCACATTTTAAAATATTTAATTTTTTTTACAAGCCTTACTCGAATTATTTTGTCTAATTTTATTTATGAATAAAATTATTCTCTAATAATTAATTTTTTATTTCCAATCAAATAATTCTATTTTACTAAAACTATAGAATAATTTTAGAATTTAAATATTATTAAATTGAACAAAATAATTAAGAATTTATGTACTATTCAATTGACAAAATAATTAGCCTTTGGACAATTTATTTGTGAAAATTATAATATGTATTATTTGAAAAATAAAATAGACAAAAATAATTCAAAATAAATGAAATGCAGTAGTAAGAAATATGTGTGTACATGAAAATTAAAAGTCGATTCTTACTAAAAAATTGATGTCGAAAGTTTGCCATTTATGAAAAGTTTTTGTAGAGCTAACTTTCACTCTCTCTATTGCTGGTTTAAAATTCTAACTCTCTCCCCCTCCATGTCCAGTGATTTGAAAGCAATTTCCTTCTCACTTTCACTCTTCCTCTCTTTCTCTTAGTGGCTTGAATTAATCTTGTTCGTCTCTCTCTCTCTCTCTCTCTATATATATATATATATATTTAGGTAACAACTACTTTCCTTTTTGAATTTCATTAATAATTGATGTTATGTGGATGAGATAAATTGTATGTTGATTATATTTAATTGTGTGACCTAGTTGTTTTTTAATTTTGGATTGTACAAACTAGAAGATGTAAATGGGTTGTCAATGAGTATGGAACATGTTAGGTGTGTGTATGTGGCTCTGTTTGTAGTCATGGATTCACATTGAATTTCAGAGATACAATACTTATAATATCAACTACTCAAATCCATCATAAACAAAATGGATCACAATAATAAATTATGTAGAAAATTAAGCAAATTCAAAAAAATTATGTAGAGTTTGTTTTTTTAAAAAAGAAATTTTGAAATTGAATTTTTATAAAACCATTTTAAAACTATTTCAAAACCTTTTCAACACTAAAATTTCAATGCAAAAACACATTTCCAACCTTAAATCATTTAAGAACAAATTGCAGTATTTCCATAATTCAAGCAATTTTCAAATTAAATTCATCCAATATTATTTGTTGACTTGTGTATTTGTTGAACTTTAGATTGGGTAGTCATGGATCATAGGTAGATGTCTGCTGATCGGTTGAGTGAAAAATATGCAAATAGGCTTCAGGAGTTCATTAGATTTGCTATTGAACAACATGATGCAAATAATAATAAGTTGATTAGGTGTTCTTGTGTGAGATGTTGTTATGTTTAGAGAATGAAAATTAAGGAAATAAAAAATCATTTATTCCTTCATGGCATTGATAAAGGGTATACACAATGAATATGACATGGTGAAAATGAATTGTCTCGTATGTCTATTAATTATCAAGACAAGAGAGGGTCTTAAAATGATGAAATTCATATGGGTTTGGATGATTAATTAGAGGATATGGTACATGATATTGTCAAAAATAACTTTATTGTGTGGCTTCCTTGAAAGCTTGTTGAGTAATACAAAGAAACATTTGTATCTAGGTTATACTAAATCTACATGATTATCTATTGTGTTAAGTTTTGTAGTGAATACTTATTAAATGTAAAAGTCACCAGGTTTGGCAAGTCTCGTGAGGGAAGAGTTGCTGGTAAGGGTACGTTAGGGACCCAAGTGGTGAACATCAATAAGGAAATGTGAGTAAAAGCATGCCTTTACGTCCTGCATAATGTGAAGAAATAGAGCCTTACTTGAACGAGCATAAACAAGAGAGCATAATTATGGAAAGAATGAACAATGGATATAAGCTAAACTACCACTCCTTCATCACCTGGTTCCAGAGTCGAGGTTATTTTTTATTAGCACAAACACTAAATGATGTTTTTGGGACTACAAGATAGTTAGCCCACTGGCCTCGCATAAAGTCTTTTCTTATCATGAATAAGACATCGATGTGTATTCTTTGTACATAAAGGGGTAGGATGACAAGAGCACTATATAAAATAATGGGTTTATTTTGGTGGCTTAGTCAATGCATGTTTCTACACTACTATAGAAACACACTTACACATCAGTTATGTCACACTTGTCACATTGGCTAGGAAATTGACATCTGTCTGAATGCATAGTAGGTTAGAACAACCTATGTTGGGTTTTTAACCAATGCATAAACCAAGAAATAACAACAATTTGTAATATACAATAGACATCCTTTTATTTAAAAAAAATTTACACACCAATTTTTTTATAAAAAAATTGACATCTTTTTGTCCAATAAAAAACTTCAATTTTTATATAATGTCAACATCTTTTTTTAACCAATAAAGACATTGATTTTATATAAAACCAACATTAATCAACATCTTTTCTCGACCACTAAAGATGTTGCTTTTTTAGACAAAAACTGACGTCTTTAGTAGACAAAAATATGTTAGTTTTATATAAAAACCAATGTCTTTTCTATCTGAAAAAACTTACTGCTAGTTATATTTTTGTAGAAACCTACAGTTAGCTACAAGCCAGCTACTAATAAAATTTTTGCAAAAAAAATTGAACCAAAATTTAGAATCATCCAATACAATTCCAATTTTAATAACTTCAAACATTTTTACTGGATTAACAAAAAATTCAAGACATTATAAAAATAATTAAGATAAAAACATGTGAAATTAACAATAAGTCTATACATTATTATACTAAATTAAGTTGGAGAAATCCCAGCCATTGATCTTAAATTGTTGTCAATTTTTTCTTGAGTGTAAGGGCTTTGATTTCCTAAAAAATATTGCAAGTTTATACAAAACTAGCATGTTAAAATTAAATAATTGCCTACATATACAATAAACA
Source organism: Saraca asoca (assembly GCA_026873985.1). Classification (NCBI taxonomy): domain Eukaryota; kingdom Viridiplantae; phylum Streptophyta; class Magnoliopsida; order Fabales; family Fabaceae; genus Saraca; species Saraca asoca. The sequence goes on from JANHAO010023885.1 coordinate 10,203, forward strand.
CATAATCAAGTATATGCATGTAAACAAACAATTAAATAGTTGCCTGCATATACAATTAAATACATAATCAATTATAAGCATCTAATTTACTTTGAATTATTTTGACAATTCTGTAATTTTGGTAATATGGAAGAAATTACAATCGTTAGAGAATTTTATAATTCTCTAATCTTAGTAAAATGAAAAATTGATTATAATATTATCATATTAATAAATTACTTGTACGTAAACAATTTAATTGATAAATTAATAAAGTTTTTTAACAGTTGAGAAGCCATAGCTTTTAAATAATTTCAAAATGGTACAAATTAAATAATTCAAAAAGTAAATCAATTTTTTTTAACTCAAATCAATGTCAAACATGATATTTAGTTTAGATATCGATTTTTTAATAGGAACTGATGTGGTAAGTTTCCTCGTATTTACAAAAATATCATTGTGCCTATATACATCAGTTTACCTTTTATTCAATGTAGTTTCTAAATTTTATAGTAATGAGAGTGTGATATTTGATCAGATTTGTAATCTTTTGAGAGAGTCTATTTCCTTGAGAGTCTATTTCCTTGCGACAAGGATTTGCATTTGCTAGCAAGAGATTAAGCAAAAGAGGAAATTCTTTCTTAGTAAGGTCTTCATTGCTAGGGGTAAGCTTTGGTGAGAAAGCTTGACTTGGTTCTTACGAGAAAAACAAGTGTGATATTATAAAGGGGTTGTGTGAAAGAGAGAGGTTTTTTCCTTTGAAAATTAGTGGATAGTTCAAGTGATTCATGAAAGCTTGAGAAGAGAGAAGTAGAACCAAGATGGATTTCTCTCATGCAATCAAATCACTACAAAAATTAGTTGTATCTCTCTATTCTTATCTCTTTTACTTACTATATAGATTTATATCTTAATTGTTTACTAAGATATTTCTGGTTTACTTTGAAAAATTTTGAAAACAACTTCTGCTTGCTCTTTTGTAATTTGCCAGCCCATTTAGAAACGACTGCTCTGTTGAATTGCATGCTTGTTTAGAATATTTTTTAATTGACTGAAATTATTTTTTAAATCTGTTAAGTGCTAATTCACCCCCTCTTCGCCTCTAAGCTATGTAAATGAGGAAATATCAACCTATAGAATAAATTCCAAGAAAATAAAAATCAAGATAGACGAAAAGGGAAGGTAACTAACAGGCAAAATGATACGAGCATTTGATATCACGGTAAACTTCTTCGGAAGCAAGGTCTGCATGGAAAATAATAATCGAAGATAATGCACATCTGCGTATAATTACATGTTATTTGGCTCAGGATTCTTTCAGAACAACAGAGGTAGAAACGATCATTGTATACTACCCGTAAAATGTTTTCATTTTATATTTGATAAAGGCAGCACTTTCTGTTGTTACTGTTGGAAAATTTTTTCTTTTTCTGCAACTAGCAATTTGCCTCTTACACATCAGCTAGTCACACATCTATTCAATCAATTTGCCTCATAAATTTTCCTTCAATGTTTGGCTCTCATTTGATACCAAAATCAATGTTTGGCTCTATTTAACAAACACAAATTTCGATTTATCCAATTTTTAC
>JANHAO010023886.1:0-11775 GCA_026873985.1 Saraca asoca
TCTATTTCTTATTACTTTCTCTTTTCTTCAATAAATTTGGATAGTTAAAGTATAAAGATTCTAGTAATTAAAATAGCTTCCCTGTGGGATCGACCCGTATTTACCAATACTAGCTATAACTACGCCATGCACTTGTGGAATTAAATACATATCAGCTATCCATACCTCACCTTAATGATTCAAAAACTGCAGCAGTAGTAGTAGACCATAGGGCAAAGACAAACAACAATAATAGTAGTGTATGGAATTTGCTCACTCCTTGGGCATAACACTGAGACATGTCTTACTTTTTTCTAGGAGACTGACCCTTTTCAATAGTAGGTGCATGCAATGGGGAGTAGATTTCTAGAAAATACTAGTAGATTTCCAAAAAAAAAAAAAACCAATAGGCACACAATCCTTATTCCAACACATACAACCCTTGGTAGAGAGACCACCCTAATCTAAGATATGGAAATTAGGTTAGGCAAAAACTTCATTTCCTCAAGCTTCATTTTAGCAGAATTCATATCAGACTATACTACCATATTAGATGCAGAATCAAACTAACTAGTAGTAAAACTAGGACTTAGTTTCAAATAAAGCTTTAACAAACTTGATAAGAAACATAGCTTAGCAGAACTTGCAGTTTCAACAAGAAATCAGAGATGAAATTAAGCATGACATCAGTACCATCAATTCCAGACTTGAAATAGTAGAAAATAGAATTATCAATTTAGAAAATTAGGCTACAAGAAGATTACCCTCCTAGACAGTACTGAACCCCATAAAAAATGTCAATACAATACTACTGAGGAGTGAAAAAGAAGTGGAGGCTAGAGTTGACCAACAAATTGTAAAGAAGAAGAACAATTTTTCAAAACATAAAGAGGGAGAATCTATTGAACAAAAAGAAGGTTCCCAATTAGCTTCAGTCTTTCATTCCCCTCTACCTTCCTTCCCTAGCAGTTTGGTAAAGAAAATAAAAAAAGAACAATAGAGAAACATCCTGGAAAATTTGAGGAAACTAGAATTGAACATAACCTTGCTAAATGTTGTCAAACAGATTCCAAGGTAAGCCAAGTTCCTTAAGAAGCTGTGCACAACCAGAAGAAATTGAAAGGCAATTAGAAAATAAGCATCAGGGAAACTATGTCTACCGTCATTCAAAGAAAACTACCTCAGAAATGCAAGGATCTAGGTTCCTTCACTATCCCATGTTCCAATGGTTAGGATCATTCCACACATGCCATGCTAGACTTAGGTGTATCCATATATACCATGCCTTGTTCTGTTTATGCATATTTGAATTTAGGACCTTTAAAAAGAACAAATGTTGTGATTCATTTAGAAAATGGGTCTAATGCGATTCTTGTAGGATTGCTTGAGGATATGTTAGTGTAAGTGGATGCTTTCATTTTCCCTACAGATTTTTACATTTTAAAAATGCTTGAAGATCCCTCAACTAGCACTTCAGCGCCTGTCATTTTAGGTAGACCTTTCATGAAAACATTTAGGACAAAAATTGATGCATATGCTAGTTCTCTTACTTTGGAGTTTGATAGTGATACTTTAGATTATAATATATTTGATGATGCTAAGGAATATCCTCCTGATGATTACTCTATGAGCTTTATCGATGTTGCTGGCCATGTAGTGTAGGACATTGATGTTCTTGATTCTATTTTCATAGGACAACCTGATGCAGGTGGTAAGAAATTTAAGCAGTTGAAGATGGATTCTGAAATTCATGGGTGACATGTTCATGATCCCTATTGAAAGATCTAATGGATGGTTAAGTCAACAATGTTAAACAAGTACACTTTTTAGGAGGTAGCCCAAGGATTTACTCTTTCCTTAACTTTTTTATTTTATATGACCATAATTTGTTGATGATTTTATGCTTACATTATGGACAATGTAAAATTTAATTATGGAGGAGAGATTTTAGGATTGTTTCATTTTTCATTTTGCTATATTTTGCTTTGATTCTGTGAAAAAAATTTTGAAAAAATTTGGAAAATAAAAAAATTATGTTTTCCTTTGTTTTAGGTATTTTTCAATGATACAGAGTTTGTTTAGGCCTTGAGTAGGTTACAATTGATTTTAATGGTTGCATAGCATGATTAGATATATTGTCTTGCCTTTTGATTCTTGAATTTGATTAGTATTGTGATGGAATTTGAAGTGTTGGTGGATTAATTTTGGTAGACATATAACTTGTAAGATTTTGAACCATTGTTGATCATTTTTATTAGGTTCCTCTTTTTTATTGTGTGTGATTTTCTTTCATGAAATTATTGCTCTAAAACTTGCTTTGATTCTTTTTGAGATTACAATGGAAAATGCATACATAAATATGATTAAGGCATTCTTTGATTGAGCCATTTTTACTTTTTTTAGCCTATCCTGCAATATACCATTGTTTGAGCCTAATTGACCCTTTTTCTTATTATGTAGCCCATTAGAAAGCTAAGTCTTGAATATCTTTATCTTTTCCCAATTATAGGGATTAGTGGAGTATTTAATTCATTGGTAGGATGAGTTCTTAAACAAGTGTGAGGGTGTGCCAATTGTTTGTTGAAAAAGTAAATGTGATTCATTACAATGGAAAAAAAAAGAAGAAGAAATAATGAAAAAAGAAAAAAAGAGAGGAAAAGAGCTTGATGCAGTTAAAGACAAAGAAAACAAGAAAAGAGAAAACTAAATTTGAAGGAAAAAGAAAATTTTTGAAAAAAAGAGCTCATTATAAAAGAAAGTAAAGAAAAGGAAAGAGATAAAAAAATAAACAAATGAAAAAGAAAAAAAAAGTGAAAAGAAAAAAAAATTGAATTTGGAATAGAAGAAAATTTTGAAAAAGAAAGAGCTCAAAATAAAAGAAAGTGAAAAAGCCAAGAAAATGAAACAGAAAAAGAGAAGTGAAAAATCTGAAAGTTGTGATATAGATTCTGATTTTAAATTGCTCCTTTGCTTATTTGGATCTATGCTACAATGCTCTATTAGTCTCTTTCATTTTGCATTTCTATATCCATATCATTCTTTTCGTCCCTTTTCTCTTGGCCATATTGCAACCTTTGTAAAGTCCTTTTGATTTGTGCTATGCATGTGATTTAAGCAGTGGAGATTTGATGATAAGCAAGCTTATGGTAGTATATTTTCATGAAATGAAATTGAGTGAAACACTTTTCATTTTAAATATAAAGAGAGTTGCATGGGAAGCTTACCTTATGACGTCTACTAAGTTAATCTACTTGCCTTTTGAATAAACTTGCTTTGCTAGTTGATTTTGAGCTTTGACTTGTCAAGAATGCACTTCATGAGATGCTATGTCCCTAAAATACTAGTTGTTTCCTTACTTTTGGTTTTGCATTCTCATCATTGTTGAAAAACTTTAAAGTCTGAGTCTAGCATAGTTTTGTTTTGGGGTTTTGCCTAAGGATGTGCAAGAGCTAAGTGTGGACAGATTTGATAAATACAATTTATATATATTTTATATCCCTTTATACTTAGTCTTTTTTCATATTTATGAGCTTAATCGAATACTAGAAATTAGTTTTGTATTTTGCTAAGTTTTTGTGCCTAATTGAATGTAATTGGTAAATTTATACTATTTCAAACTATTTCAGGTTTTTAGGCATATTTTAAGTTTTGGATCTTGGTTTAGGTGATTGTTATGTCTTTGGAAAGTTAAGAGAAAGAGCTCAAAATTTCATGAAGAGCCCAAGGCCCAGTTTAATTGTTTTGGAGGTTAAATAAAGCCTAGAAACCAGAACAGAGTGTAGTGCTATAATCCAAAACCAGTTTTAGTATTTTCATCATAAGTAGAGCTCCACCCATCATTTTGGTGCAAACTCAACCCATAGGATAGCTAAGGTCCAATCCTACAACTTTCATGAAGGGCTTGAGGGAAAACTACACCGTTTTGAATTAATTACATGGTTATAAACTTAAGTAATTGAATCTGTTACATGTTGGACTGCTCTAAAAAACTATCTTGGTTTTTACCCCATAACTTGAACTGAGAATTTCTTTTTTATGCAAGGTCAAGGCCATTGGAAAGCTAAGTTATGGACTTACATTTCATATGAAGAGAGTCACATCCAATTAGGTATCTTTCTAAGCTTAATTAGTAGCCTAACCAAGAGGTAATGCATTAAGCCTATAAATAGTTAGTTGAGCTTCTATTGTAATAACTTTTAGATTATTTTCTACATTGTCTCTAATTCTGGGAGGAGAGGAGCTTTGCTAGGGCAATACTCTAGCCCTAATTATGTTTTCTCTTTTCCTTTTATTTCTCTTTTTATTTTTATAGTAATATGTGACTAAACATTCATCTTAATATGAGGAAATTTTTGCACTAATTCTTGAGTTAATTGTGAGACTTGCTCTTAATTTCTATTTATTCCTATTTTTATTCTCTAATTTTACTACTTATAATTGCTATGGATGATTGATTAAGATGGCCAATTAATTATTTATTTATTGTAATTTAATGCTAGATAAATTTTCATAGGCAATTTCTTTGTTTGGGGATGTTTGGTTGTGGGGATAGCAATAAGGTGTTGATTTGCTAGTGAAGTAAGTCAATTCTCCTAGAGAATTAAGTGTGATTTCTTGGGTTGCTGCTAGACTTTGTGTTTTTAAAACTTAATACTATTGGTAGATTGATTGGGGTACTGGGCTTTGACTAATTTAACAATAAGAGTCAATTGGGTGGCTTTGTTGGCAAATTTAGGAGGAAATTAACAAAGATTAATAGATGTTGGACTTAATTAATATCTCGGCTAAATGGTCAAAATCGGAATAAAATAATAGTATTAAGGATCAATCACTAAATTAGTTACAAGAATCCCTTGGATTGAGCTTTTCTCTATTTAATTTTCCTTCATTTTTGCTGATATTTTGTTATGCATTTAATCTGTTTGGTTTAATTCCTAGCCTAATTAGATATCCAACCTTTCTCCCATTTTCTTACTATAAACACATAGAATTAAATTATCAATCTATGTAGACATGACCTGGACTTACCCTAACTACTAGTCTAGGTAGTTTAGTACTATTTGTGGCCAGTTTTGACAGCTATCAGTATGACTTTGGGAGAGTATCTTACGACACCTATGAAGGGAGAAAAGGTTTGTAAATTTGTGAATAACTAGCATAAGTATCTTGGTAGAAATACTAAAGAATGAAAAATTCTATTCCTTTTGTCTAACTAAATATAGTAAGAAAAATGTAATATTAGTATTATAAATAGTAAGTGACTAAAAGACATGAGATAAAATAAATTTAGACAATAAAATTTATCATGTAGAAAAATACTCTGAGAAAGATAATACTTAGTAGTTATTTGTAGTACTTATATGCTTTTATCCACTATCTTTTAGTTTAAAAAAAATGAAGCCACTCCTCTTTTTTCTTCATATTTTCTTTTCACACTTTCAAGACAAACCAAGTAAGCATTTCTTACTTCATTTTTTTAAAATATTTTGTAGATAAAAACATTTCTTTCTTGATGCTTTATCTTAATTTTGCAAGGTTAATTTTTGGTTACAAGCATGAGGAAACGAGGAAATTTTCTAACTTTGTATTTACATAAAAAAATAACATTCTTTTAATATATTTTGGTGAAACAAATCCATCTCTTCCATATGGAGTGAATATCTCTCTAGTCTCTTCCTTGATGAGTTTTTATTTTCAAATATTTACTATATATATATATTCTTGTTTATGGCTTTTAATCTTAAAATATGATCTAACATACTAACATTGTTTCTTGTTGAAAAATGAGGTTTTGGAAAGGTGAAACAAATCCATCTTTTCCATCTAGAGTAAATGTCTCTCCAATCTCTTCCTTGATGAGTTTTGATTTTAAAATATATGTTTAAAAAATATATATATTCTTGTTTATAGATTTTAATGTTAAAATATGATCCAACATACTAATATTGTTTCTTGTTGAAACATAAGCTTTTGGAAGCTTGGATGCTATTAGAATTTCCACTTGAAAATTCAAGAAAGCTCTAGGAGTTTTGTTGGTTTTATGTTATTTAAATTAGATTAAATATTTGCATGAATCTTGAAATATAAACCAATATTTATGGTTTTGGATGATTATATCTTACTTGAAATAAATTATTTTTAGTGGGTTTTAAAAAATATGGATATATGAGAAAGTTAGATGAGAAAAATGAAGCTTGATGCTTCTGTATGGTGTTCGGACACTATATATGACCAAGGGTAAATTGGTGTGTTTATTTTGTAAATAACACCAAATACATTAGATAAGGGTATTTTAGATATATGGTAAAATTTGAGTTCAAAAATTTGAAAGGTGAGTTTTTGCTATCTCATCGCTATCTTGGGAAAAAGAAGGAAAATTTTTAATATTTTATAAATTTGACATAAGAAAGGTGTTTTTTGGTAAAAAGAAAAAAATGTGGGCAAAAATGAAAATTTTACAAAATATTAAAAGGTGACATGTCATATATGATATTTTTCTGATTTTTATGAGAAACTATATATTTTGACCAATTGGGTCGTTATGTGAAGTCTGTGACAAAACAAGTCCAACGAGTTAATTTGAAAATAAATGAAAGTTGTGTGGTGGGGAGAAAAAGACATGGCACCATGTTTGAGGAGAGATGAATGAGGATGAAGGGAGTCAAAAGGAGAAATTTTTATGTCATTTTGTCGTTTATTTTAAAAATGGCTTATTTTAATTGTTATAGTGAAATTATGAATTTTCTTAAAATATTGTAAAGGAATTTTGGAGGAAATTTTAATTTGGAGAAATTAATGATATAATTATGAAAAAAAGCAAACATGGGTAATATATTAAAGATTTAATTTTATGATTATCAATGAGTAAATATATTACTTTGTGAGTTATTTATTTTTTACTGCAAATCCATTCGATTGAGAATTAGGTAGTTATTCATTGAGTATTTATACTCACTCTTGTTGTTAATTTTTTTTTTCATATACTCCAAAGAATCCTTCCATTAGTTGACATAGATTCGCTTGTATTTTACTTTGCTACTTGATGGTGGCACTTTCCCTCTATCTATGGAGTATATAGGCTTTAATTTCATTTCACTATGACAATTGACTCATATGACCCTATAATCCTGCATCATGCAAATATTGTATATTTGGGACATCTTTCTCCATCTCCTAATAGACTCAACATGGAAAGCATAGAGTAATTTGTGGCTCTTGGTGTGCCACTATTTCTTATGGACTTTATCTATTCCATCCCATGAAGTATTAGTTTTAATATGTAAGTAACTAGTGTAAGTATGTAGGAATATATATATATATATATATATATATTATATAGCATGGTCGTGCACCTTACTTGGAAAGTTGTAACAACCTTAATGACTTTGCCTCCCTAGGTTCAAACCAGCCTATTGGAAGTCTACGTCTTTTTCCATATAACACCTCAGAAGGGTGCCATTTGAATACTCGATTGATAACTATTGTTATAAGTGAATTAAATGAGAGGCAAGCATTTTTCCCGATTTCCTTCAAATTCCATTACTCATGCTCGAAGCATATCCTCTGGAATCTGGATTGTCTGCTTTAATTGACCATCAATTTATGGATGGAAAGTAATGCTAACTGTAGTTGAGTACCTAACGCTTGTTGAAATGACTGCCAAAAGTGAGAGGTAAACTAAGTACCATGATCTGAGATAATTGTTAATGGCACACCATGTCAGGGAATTATTCAATCAAGGTGTAATTGCGTATATTGAGCAACCAAATGAGTTGTCTTAATAAGTAGAAAATGAGTTGATTTAGTCAAACGATCAATAATGACCCAAATCAAATCATTACCTTTTGTCAATCTTGGCAATCTAACTAGGAAATCCATTGTAATACTTTCCCCTTTCCACTTCGGATCCTACTGGTCGTTGATGTTTAACTTTCATTTGCTGGCATGTAAGACACTTTGTTACATATTCCAAAACATCATATTTCATGCCTTCCCATCAGAACACATATTTCAAACCATGATACATTTTAGTCAAACCATGGTGCATCATATATGATGAATTATAAGCTTGATACAGTAAATCTTCTCAAATACTTGAAGAAACCCACAATCATCCTTCTTTCTTTAATACTCTTGCCTTATTAATTACAATATTAGAGTTCAATTTTCTTTCCCTTTTTGTTTAAGAATCTAGTATTATGGATCTTGTTTTTTAGTCCCCTTAATACAATCAGCTATTACTGATTGTACTATCATATGGGCGAGAATTACTGTTTGATTCAAAACTTCCAATTGCACTCTAATCTTTTCAAACTTTGGGTAAAAATACAATTTTTCTTCTTTAGAAAGAAAATGGGCTACACTCACGAACTTGTAACTTAATGCATCAGTAACTATATTTGCCTTCCCTGGCTGATGTCATATTGAATAATCATAATCCTTAATCATCTCCGTCCACCCTCTTTGTCTAAGATTAAGATCCTTTTGTTCAAAGATATACTTCAACTTTTATGATCTGTATAAATCTTACACATTTCTCCATATAGATAATGTCTCCATATTTTCAAGGCAAAAACTACCACTACCATTTCTAGATCATGAGTAGGGTAGTTCTGTTCATATTTCTTCAATTATTGTGATGCATACACAATTACCTTTCCATTTTGCATTAATACACACCCAAGACCAATGCATAAAGCATTGCAATACACCACGTAACCACCTGATCTAGATGGTAATGTCAACACCAAGGCTATCGTCAAGCATTCCTTCACCCTATGCCCTAGTTGACCACATTCAAAATATCCAGTCAAATCTTTTCTATAAGGTCTATAGTGACTTGTATTACAAAGTTTGCATTATTGCACATTCCATTAAAATTTCCCTAACTTTGGGGTAATTCCTTCCACAAAATGAAACAAAAATGGTTAAAATAGGTTAACCTCCTATGTTTCTTCTTGCAATTAGATTCTAGGATTGAGATTATCCAGAAAAATTCCCTCACCAGCCACTTAGTGGTACTGCACGATCTAGAATTGATCTCTCACTCTAAACTATATTGGTCCCCTTTATATGCATTCTCTTTTTACTAGTAGAAGACATTTTCCTCTCCCCACGTTTTTTGGACCTCAACTCCACTAGAAAAGCTTGATTTTGGTTTGCCGGTATGTTGTATTCAGGTCAATTTCAACACGATCAAAATAACAATCACACAGTCCTTATACAAATCTTTCTGCTTTCATGGCTTCATTAGGAATCAAATGAACAATATACTGAGAGAGTCAAGCGAATTGAGCATAATATTCACTTATAGATATATTTTCTTGCCTTAAATTTTCAAATCTCTAGCCATTCACTTTTCAAACATTGGAAGGAATCTATAAATAAAAATTTCTTGGAACATCACCTAGGTTAATTGTTTTACATTTGCAACTCACCCTTCAATAACCCCAACATACCAATAATGTGCTAGATCATCCAAATGATATCCTACTAATTTTATCAATAAGGGTTTTAGGCATTGCAACATCCTACCATACCTTTCAATTTGATCCATAAATTGGTATAGGTCTACAGAAGAATCCATTCCCACATATCAAGGTGGTTTTAATTTCAAGAATTTGTGAACAATTTTCAATCTATTTTTTTATTCATTTCTAGCGGGAGAAAATTGATCTCTTTCACTTTGCCTATGTTGTTTAGTCTCTTTATTTTTATCTTGATTTTGATTTTGTGTCAATGCATGTACTAGGCAACCCATTGCTTGCTGAACTAAGTTTTTGGCCCATTAGGGGACTTTGGGGTTTTTGCCAATTTCACGGTGGGGACTATTTCATTTGATGGATGATCCTTTGTGATATAACCCGTGTTCTTGGCCTTCTTGCCTTCTAGTTCTCACCATAATCTACATTACAAAAGTCAAATTTTCAAGACACAAGACACTTTTTATTTGACTCTGCTGACACCAAGATAGGTTTCACCAAGTCAATGGGATGGGTGTCAATAATATGTGTTCCCAGGTACACACATACTACTGGTATTGTTCTTATTAATAGTTGATGAAACCACCACCATTATATAACTCTAAATGACTCTACATGCAGGCCCATTCTTATAGGTCTATCCTAAACCCTTACTCTAAAACTAACAATATCAAGACCTTAAAGTCCTAGTCATGATTGGTGTGAATATCACACCTTCACTAGATATTCACTAGCCTTTTGCCGTCACTACTTGTTATCATTTTCTTAAGTTATTTCTGGAGTTATCTTATCATAAAATAGGGGTGAATAAATTGTGGTAAACTCAACACATAATGTTACTCATGAGAAAATATATACAAATATTAATTAATTTACATTGGTACTACCTAATAGGCCACATACCAGTCTTGCTCAAATGTATATAAGTTTCTAACAATCACAACATATAACTACTACTAAATCTACATCCTAGGGCCTGATTCCACTATCAAAACCACCGAAAGCATTTTTCAAAAGAAAAAAAAAAGATAGGGCATTCAAAAGAAGTTACCTCAACCTATGTCTTATCATAATACCATAACATAAGTTATTGTAACGAAGCCTTGTGGCCCTTTTTATCTACATGTTCTGAAAAGATAGCAAAATAGTTTTTAACTTGATAATTAACCTTTAAAGGTCGAACCATCCTAGGGTTATCATTAATAGTACATTTGGTGGTTCAAATGGAATAATCTCCACATCGTGTAAAGCTTCACATCATGACAGATTCAGGATGATAGTGTAGTAGATGTTTATCTGATAGCTTCCTAATGAACTTGATATCATAGTTATGTAAGTGTCAATTGTTATTTCCATTGGATTATTATCCATCTTACTTTTCCAGAATGAGATTTGTAGTATCTTAAGAATCTAAAAAAAATCTAGAAAAAACTGAGTTTGGGGCTTAATGAATAAAATGTACCAGACTTATGAACTCGTTAAACATCAAAGCATGTACAAACATAAGTATTCATACCCATCTGTTTGGCTAATTCTCATAGAATCTTCCATAAGCAATCATTGACAATTAAAGATTCATATATGATGAAACTTACATTATATCACTTTTGAACATGGTGCCAAGTTAGAATCACAATGCCACTGGCCAACATTTGAGCTCACTTTGTATTCTAATCAAATAATAATATGTTGACGTCAAAATTCGATTCGTACGAAGGACTCGAACTTCAGCCAACAGGAAAGGATTCGGAACACTCCTATCCTGCAACCTGGTGTTAAAACAGAGGAAGAAGAAGAAGAATATACAACAGACAACGTAGTTTTTTAACGTGGTTCGGCCAAAGTCCTTCTTCGGACCCCTGCATCCACGGTAGCGTGTTATTACTAGAAGATGCTTGCTGTGGACACAGTTTTACAAGAGTTTCTCTCTTGTGAGCTCTATGACTCATTCTCTCAGAGCTCTCTCTTCTCACTATGGAGTTTTCTCTTTTCTCAGTCTGGTCTCTCTAAAGATGAGTCCTTCTCTATATCCAATGAGCCTATATACAAAAGGCTAACTTTATTATTCGACTTTTGCAGGCTTCCTGTCAATCAGCCCCCGGCTCTTGTCTCTTCCTCGATCCACGTGCCTAACTGGCTTTGGCTGAAGAGGGCTTCCTTCGGCTGGGCCTTTTGCCAGCCCAAAAATGCTATCAACATAAGCCCCCTAACTCGCAGTGCACGCTGCGAACTGGGAGTTAAACTTCTGCTGGCAAAAGCTTGACATGTTGTGCTGAGATAAATTCCTGCAAATCACAATTTAAAGGATTTGAGT
>JANHAO010023887.1:0-11777 GCA_026873985.1 Saraca asoca
TAATTAAATTGCCATTAAAATGTAATATAATGTATGCAAACAAACAATCATCCCATGATTGGCTTCTAGGGCATACACCAACAGACGGTGTAGTGCATATTTATTTGGTAGCTTCCTAGAGAACTTGAAGCCATAGTGGTGTATGTGTCAGTTGTTATTTCCATTGGATTATTATCCATCTTACTTTTCTAGAATGAGATTTGCAATATCTTAAGAATTTGAAAAAGAAAAAAAATAGTCTAGAGAAGAATGAGTTGGGGGCTTAGTGAATAAAATGTACTAGACTTATGAACTCACCATGTAATAAAGCATATACAAATACAAGCATCCTATTGACAATCAATTTTGGTATTTAGTCAACGAAGGGTTTAAGAGACCGAGCTGCTATCCTATTGGCTGATGCGTGCAGACTTGCAATAATATTCAAGGGAAGACATGGGGGAATAAGAAGAAGTTTTTATCGTAGTTCAGTCAAAGTCTGTCAGACTCCTACGTCCATGGTGAGTGGTATTATCTTTTTCAAAGGAGTTTACAATAAAATCACCAGAGAGCCCCCTTCTCCGATTTTTCTCCTCTTTTTATAGCCTTCCTGTCCCCTCTTTTTGTGGGGAGAGATTACAGTAGGCAATATTAGTTTATTTGTATACAACTATGATTACATCTATACAAGCATTAAATACAAGACAGCAAGTAATAAATGCTGGGCAAATCACTGTAGGATCTTTGAGGGCTACAGGTTGATAGAGTGCTTTAGGTGGCACCCATCAAGTACTTGATTGGTTCCCCAGGCACGGTGGAGAGCCCGCCAGCATCCTTACCACCTAGAGCTTCGTGATTGCATGCTTGGCGGCCTTCCGCGAGGCCCCTAACGGCCTTGTCTTAGTTTGGGCTACTCTTTCTTCTTCTGGGCCTTTTGTTATCTATTCGAAGGATCCCCACAACATTAGCCCCCTAACTTGTAGCTTGCTTTGCAAGCTGGGAGTTCCTCGTGTGCTTTCTAAGGTGAAGATACCATCTCAATAGTTTTGTTTGCTTAATGATCACCAGCGTATCTTTGCAATGGTCATAGGTTACCAATGGCATGTATTGCCTAATTTTTGTGTATGGTACATGTGCTCTTGCCTGTTTCGGGTTTAAGAAAGGAGCTTCCTTTATAGGATTGACTTAGTCTAGATTATCGACATTTCTTGTCGTTTTATTATGGCAGTTAAGTGGGCCTGACTCGGAGGTAAATAGAGCTCTAGAGGCTCAGTGCTTATGCACCAAGTGTGCCTGAGCTATTGGATAACGAGCTCTTGAGGCTTAGTGCTTATGCACCAGGTATGCCCGAGCTGCTTGAATGAAAGCTCTAGAGGCTTAGTGCTTATACACCAGGTGTGCCCGAGCTACTGGAATGGGAGCTCTGGAGGCTTAGTGCTTATGCATCAGGTGTGCTTGAGCTACTGGATAGCGAACTCTGGAGGCTTAGTGCTTATGCGCCAGGTGTGCCCAAGCTACTTGAAGGGAAGCTCTGGAGGCTTAGTGCTTATGCACTAGGTGTGCCCGAGCTACTGGATAGTGAGCTCTAGAGGCTTAGTGCTTATGCACCAGGTATGCCCGAGCTGCTTGAATGGGAGCTCTAGAGGCTTAGTGCTTATGCACTAGGTATGCCCGAGCTATTGGATAACGAGCTCTGGAGGCTTAGTGCTTATGCACCAGGTGTGCTTGAGCCATTAGAGAGCGAGCTCTAGAGGCTTAGTGCTTATGCACTAGATGTGCCCGAGCTACTGGATAGCGAACTCTAGAGGCTTAGTGCTTATGCACTAGGTGTGCCCGAACTGCTTAAAGGGAAGCTCTGGAGGCTTAGTGCTTATGCACCAGGTGTGCCTGAGCTATTGGATAGCAGGCGAAGCGTCTTTATCTTGAGTTGTGCGAAAGTTAGCTATGTGGCCTGCCTTCTCATTTTTCGCTAAGGATTTGTGTGTTTCTTCGATTTTAGCGATTGGCGTAATAATTATTTATGCTCAGCTGGTAGGCTTTTATATTAAATGCTTAATGCTTGCTGGTCCGCCGGATTATGGGTCAGTTGAAGGTTTTTTTTTATCTAACGGTCCAGCTTATTTGATTTTAAAATCAGAGGACTCCCCCTCTTTAACTATCATTTTATCTTTCCTCCGTCTCTCTTTCTCTATTCGGAGGCCACGCATTATCCCTTTTTCAAGAATGCTACCCTAGGTTACAGCCTTCTCACCATCGTTCAAACTCTCAAATCATCCTTCAAGCATTAAGGAGAGTTTCTATTTCTGAGTTGTTATTTTGTTTTCGTTTTAAGAGCTCTTGTGAACACTCTTGACATCAAAACAAAACGGTGATTCGAGTGGGATATTATCTGTTTTGTTGATGGTGGCTAAGGCGTTAGGTGGCGGTGACGGAGTCGGGTCCTATGGCTTCTGTGGCCTTTCCCTTTAGGGTTCCTTCCTGTGCTTTTCTTTTTCTCCTTTTTTTTCAGCGATATTGGGATAGTGTTGCATTCCTCTTAGGTTCAGTGGTTCTTGGATCTTCAAGTTTTCTTATCCAGAACCTAATTCTTCCTTTTCTTCTTCTCTCTTTTTTTTTTGTAGATGTCTGTCTTCCAAACGACGCTGCCATCTAATAGCCAGCGAGGATACTGAGACCGAAGAAAGTGAGGAGATACCTTGTACGCAGGACACAACTTCCCAAAGTGGTGAGGTTGTAAGTAGGTTTGAAGCCTATGGAGAACCAATAGAGTCTAGAACCGTCTCCCCCTTTAAACACTTTCCTTCCACTATCAGACCCAGAGAAATAGGGGAATTGCAAAGGTGTATTTTTTTTCGAGGGGCTGTTGCGTGCTAGTGCCATAGCCCATGGACCATGCCGCACATCCTTTACCGAGGTTTGTGGCTATCAGTGTCCACCACTTAAATGTGGGTTTCCGATTCCCTGTCCCATTATTCATTATCGATTTTTTGAACGAGCTGGGGCTTGCTCCGGCACAATTGACACCTAACGCCTATTCTTCTTTAATTTCTTTCGCCCTCATCCACTTACAAAATGGCCATTCTCCACCCAGCACACGGGCCTTATGTTTTCTTTACCAGACCAAGGGTTTCGGTCGACATGAGGGCTTTTATTATTTGTCACCTCATTCCTTGAGGTTCAAGAAGGTGTTACCTTATGGGGAGGCTCGAGGAAAATTGAATGCGGGTCCTTACAAATCCCACTGGTTCTTTGTATCCTGCCCATCGTTGCGCCATCTTTGAAATTTTTCTTTTACGATTGATCCAGGTGAGTGAGTCGAAGGGAGAGCTAACTCTTTTATTCATTATTTTTTTTTTGTCATTGCCCCTCTAGCTTCTTTACTTTGTCTGACATTTCTTTTGTGTTTTCTGCAGAGGGCGTACGAAGGGAAGGTCAAAATTAAGCGCTAAGGAGATCGAGATTTTGGAGCAGCTATCTATCCCTGATGCTTCCTCAAGTAGTTCAAGGTTTAACAAGGACCTCCTACAGGCCTATGGATTTTCTCCAGCCCCAGGGATCGTGCTTATCGACAGCTTGCGTGACATTGGAGTTTGCGGTATAAAGGAGATTCCCCCAATAGATTTTGATGAAGAGGTTACAATGGGTCGGGTTAACTTTGTCGAGCCCCCTCTCAGGCGCAAACGGGTTGCTAGTGCCTATATTGATCGTCCTTCCTCTTCCTTGGCTCCTTAAAGTTAGAGAGCTACCCTGACTATTACACTCTCTACCCTAACTTCAACTTGGGTTGATCTTCCTTTCAGTTTGTAAGCAGCGGAGGAGACTGTACCTCTGCTAATTCAGACTTTGCATCGTGGCTCCGTCGAAGTTGGAAGGGAGATCGAGGGGTCACAGAGCCCAAGAGGTGATACTTTTGATTAACCCTCTCTGAAGAGGTGAAGACTCAGCAAAGGGAAGGAGCCCGCTCGAAGCTCGTGGCCTCGTCCGACAGGCAGATCAGTCCATCCCTTTGAAGGGTTAGGGGCCAAAACTCTGGCCTTCTACAACTTCATTCATGAGAACGTGGGGCAGATCTTAGGAGAGGATGTTGCATCTTTGGAGGATAACGGGACACAAGACAGCGTCCTGATGGAGATATTGGCTAGTCATTGTCAGTGGTTGGTGATGCTTCCCTTCTTCATTTTATTGCCTTATTGTGTCTTATGCTCTAACCCTTTCTTTTTCTTCTATTCTGCTCCTTTGCCCATCTCTTTGTCCTCTCTTTTTTCTTATTTTAAAGGGGGTGCTCCAGGCCATCAAGCAGAGGAAAGGATGCTTGGGCTGGGAGGCAGAAAGAGAGAGACTCAAAGCTGATCTTGCTACCACCACCAACGAAGTGGCAGGATTGAAAAGGAAGCTGGAGGACATTGAGTGTCAGCTAGAGAATGCTAATGCCATGGCTAGGAAGGGGGAGGAGTCCTTTGCACATGAGATGGCTGACTTTGCTTCAAATTTGCAGAGGACTCATGAGGAGCTACAAAAAAGTAAAGGGCACATACTCCTTCTTACCCAAGAGGTCGGGGGCTTCCAAAGGCGGTTTGAAGATGCTCACGAGGAGGCAAGTCATGCTATTGAGAGGGCACAGCAAGCTGAAGAGAGAGCTGTGCACACCAAAGAGGAAGTTCTCAAGATAAAGGAAGAGACCTATGCTATAGTCAAGGAAGCTTGGGCAGCTGCTACCACCTATACTACTGATGGCTTTATGTATACCTTATAATTACATCATCTGAACATGGATTTTTCTTTCTTCGGTGCAGATATTTGGGATATCATTCAAAGTTTTATCGAAAGTGTAGGGACAACTTCTCCATCTAGCACCGAGGTTGCTGATGGTACAGATGGTCCTCCTGAGGAGAACACCATACCAGCTGAAGTTACTTCACGAGGGGAAGAAGCGGCCGAGAATGGATTTGGCGAAGAATCATCAAGGAATGCACCTGCAGTGACCCCTTATGATGCTCAGGATCTTCTTGTTTCTAAGGCTCCCCCTTCCCCCTAGTCCTTCCTCCTAGGATTTTATTGTTTTGTTTTATTTCCTGTGTCTATGGTCTGTAACTAAAACATTTCACTTTAAGCTTTAAGGGGTTTTTCCTTTTTCCTTCTCTCTCCTGGTTTTACGGCTTATATGCTCCTGATAATTTATACTAGGCAAGGTGGGAACTGAACCTCTCTTTGTTTTGCAATGTGATAAATACAATTTGCTTTAATCAAAATGTCATCATTTTCACGAATTCAAGTAAATACATGCATTGCTAACTTATCAAGGTAAAGGGGAATTTACTTAATTTGAAGTACTATTACAAGTTTTCCATATCAAATTTGCTCTACTGATAATAGGGCGGGAGATGTTTAGCGTTCCAAGCCCGAGGAAGTTTCACTCCTTCAAAGTTGGTAAGGTGATATTCCCCGGCTTGCAGCCTTCCTTTTACAATATACGGACCTTCCCAATTTGTTCCTAGCATTCCATCCCTAGGATCACAGCCTCCTGGTTGGACAAGTCATAGAATGAGGTCACCTGCCTTGAAACTTCGAGTCTGCACCTTCCTATTGTAATATCGAGCTATCCTCTACTGGTAGGTCTCTATTCTTAGACACGCCTCGTCTCTTCTCTTCTTTCTTCGACGAGGTCGGTGCTAACTGAGAGTAGCTGATCATTCTCCTTTGCATTGAAGATGGCTCTTCGGTGTGAGGTTACCTCAAACTCAATCGATAACATAGCTTCTATTCCGTAGACCATCGAGAAAGGAGTTTCTCCTATGGAGTTGCAAGCTGTGGTGCGATAAGCCCATAATACTATTAGTAGTTCATCCACCCATGCCCCTTTCTTTGTCTCCAGCCTTTTTTTCAGGATCTGCTTTATAATCTTATTGACTGCCTCTACTTGCTCATTAGTTTGAGGGTGGTCTACTGACGAGAAACTTTTTAAGATCCCAAGGTCATCGCAGAACTAGATGAATTGCTCGCTGGTGAATTGCATCCTGTTATCTGACACTGTCTATTAGGGAACACCGAACCAATAGATGATGTTGTTCCAGATAAACTTCTGTATCTGAGAGGATGAAATTTGGGCCAATTCCTTTACTTCTGCCTACTTGGTAAAGTAATCCACAGTGACTACAACATACTTACAGTTCTCACGACCTATAGGGAGGGGTCCTATTAAGTTGATCCCCCAAATTGTGAAGGGCCATGGACTAACCATTTGCTGGAGGTAGGCTAGAGGAGCTCGAGGGACATTGGCAAACCTTTTCCATTTGTCACATCTTCTGATGAGGCTGATGGCATTCTGTTTTACAATTGGCCAAAAGAAGCCTTGCCGAAGGACTTTTTATGTTAATGACAGTCCCCCAGCATGATTACCATAGTGCCCAGTGTGTATTTCTTTCAAAATGATGTCGCACTCAGGACCATCAATGCAGTGAAGGAGTGGCGCCGAGAGATCCCTTTTATAGAGCGCATCATCTATGATATAGTACTTTGCAGCTCAGAATCGGATGCAGTGTGCCTCTAACTTATCTTCAAGGAGTTCGCCTTTCTAGAGATACTTCACGATGAGGGCCATCCATGAATCATGCATTGGAGAGGTCATCATTACATTATTTTTCAGCTCTATACTGGGGGACGGTAGGACTTCTACAGGGATCGTGCACATGAACTCTACATCCTTGACCATGGCCAGGTGGGCTAAAGGATCCATGTGTGCATTCTGAGCCCAAGGGACCTGGCTGATTTCGTGCCTTCGGAATGTTCAGAGCAATTCCGGTGCCTTCTATAGGTACGTAGCCATTTTTGCCCCCTTGGCCTGATATTCCCCTTTTATATGGCAAACAACCAATTGGGAGTTGCTGAAAACCTTTAAGTTCTCAGCCCGTACCTCCTTCGCAAGGCAAAGTCCAGCTAGAAGCACTTCGTACTCGACTTCATTATTAGTGGCTCGAAATTTGAACCTTAAGAAGGAATGGACTTTATGCCCCTCAGGGCTGATCAGTAGGACTCCTACTCCCACTTTATGGTCACACGATGTCCTATTGGTGTAAAGCTCCCACCATGGTTCTTCTGAAGTTTTAGCTTCCTTTTCTCCTGACCCAGTAAATTCTGCTATGAAGTTGGCTAAGGCTTGTCCTTTGATCGCTGATCGTGGTCTATAATTGATGTCAAATTAAGAGAGTTTGACTGCCCATTTCAGTAGTTGACCCGAGGCATCCGCCTTCTAAAGGGTTTGTCTCAGCGGGTATCGAGTTAGAACCTCGATGGAATGGGCCTGAAAGTATGGTCGTAACTTCCTTGATGCAACCATAAGGCAGTAGACGAGTTTCTCAATTAGAGTATATTTCTCTTCGGCATTTGCCAGCTTTTTGCTCACGTGATAAACCAGGAGCTGTATCCCATTCTCCTTGAGGATAAGGGCTACGTTAATAGCATGCTGTGATACTCCTAAATAAAGGATAAGGACGTTGCCCTTCTGTGGTTTAGAAAGAAGAGGGGCCTGGCCCATGTATTATTTTAACGATGAAAAAGTAGCTTCGTATTCCTCTGTCCATTCAAAATGCTTCACCTTTTCAAGGCTTCAGAAAATGGCAGGTATCGATCCGTCGCCTTGGACACGAATCTGCTCAAGGCTGGGATCCGTCCGGTCAAGCTTTGGACGTCCTTTTTTCTGCTAGGTGACCTCATATCTATGAGCGCCTTTATTTTCTCAGGGTTGGCCTCTAAGCCTCTATTGTTCACTGTAAATCCCAGGAATTTTCTAGAAGCTACTCCAAAAGCACACTTCAAAGGGTTCAGCTTTATTCGATATTTTCTCATAATTTGGAACATTTCATCCAGATCTTTTATATGGCCAGAGGCCTACCCGGACTTGACGAGCATGTCATTCACATAGACTTCTATGGTCTTCCTGATCTGATCTTTGAACATTACATTGACCAGCCACTGGTAAGTCACCTCAGCATTCTTAAGTCCAAAAGGCATTACCCTATAGCAGTATAGCCCTCTGTCCGTGACGAATGATGTGTGCTCCTCATCTTACGATTCCATGGGTATCTAATTATACCTAGAGTAGGCATCCATGAAACTGAAGAGCTGATGGCCGACCGTGGCATCTACGAGCTGGTCAATTCTTGGTAGAGGGAAGCTATCTTTTGGGCAGGCTTTGTTGAGATCTGTGAAGTCTATACATGTCCTCCATTTCCTATCCTTCTTTTTGACTAAGATGGGGTTGGCTATCCAGACTAGATAATGAGCCTCCCGGAAGAACCCATTCATCAGTAGCCTCTCCACTTCCTCCCTTAGGGTGCACGAGCATTCTGCAGTTAGGGGCCTTCTTTTTTGCCTTACCGACTGATGGAAGGGGTCGATATTCAACTTGTGCGATGCAATTTTAGGATCGATTCCCACCATATCCTCATGGCTCTAAGCGAAAACATCTATGTTTGCCTTGAGAAAGTCTGTTAGCTGGCTTTTTACACTGGGAGATAAACTACCCCCGAGTTTGAGTCGTCACTGGTCACCCACCTCACTGACCCCGATCTCTTTAAGTTCTTTGACTGGTTTGATTTTCTTCTCTACTTCCCAGTCTCGCAGGTCGAAGCCGTGGCATCTCTTAATTGAGTTCAAAGCTTGAGGCTCCTTACTAGAAGTTGCATCCATCCTTCCCCCTTTATCCCTGACCTTAATGGCATCTTCATAACAATGTTGGGTCGTGTATTGCTCACCTTTCACACAATCAACCCGTTCACTGTGGGAAAACGGACCATTAAAGTCCTTGTAAAGACAACCAAATCTAGGTCATTCATGACCGGTCACCCTAGGACTATGTTGTAAGCCGACGGGCAGTCCATAATTAAGAAATTAGCCAAGATGGTGGATTGGCAGTCTTTATCTCCCAAGGTGATGGGGAGTTTAATTCGTCCCATAGGGAATATTGCATTACTAGTGAAGCCAAAAAGAGGGTCGAGTGAGGATTCAAGGTTGCTTTGATTTAGTCCCATTCGATCAAAACATCCCTTATACATAACGTTGACTGAGCTACCGGTATCCAGTATAATTCTTCTCACTTCAGCATTGCCGACCTTAGCCCTAATGAACATGGTATCATTATGCGGAGACTGGATCCCCCATTCATCATCATCTATAAAAGTGATAGACCTGGGGGCCATCCTCGCCTTTTTGGTGAGTCTGTCGTTCTTGTTGCCTTTAGACAAGGCATAGCTCGCATTCCATACATACCGTTCTCATAAGCTATGTGAGGCCCCAGCGATGTGTGGTCCCGCATGGATCGTGTAGATGGTTCTGACCACCGTTGTCTATTTTTGCTCAGCACCAGAAGGCGGTTGTGTCACATGTGGCGGAGATTGACGGTTTGAGGGCCAAGCCATGTAACCTCTTAGGCAGCCCCTTTGGATAAGATCTTCAATCGCATCCCTAAGAGATTTGCATTCAAAGGTTGTATGCCCTATATCATTATGATAGGCACAAAACCTGCTTGGGTCCCATTGCTTTGGGGGAGTTAGCAGTGGCTTCGGTTGTCCGAAGTTCTCACGATGCTTTTCTATGATGTATATTCTCTCCAGGGTATCAGTTAGGGCGCTATAGCTACTATAGTGGCTTTGGGGTTCGAATCACTCTACCCTGGATCTTTTCGTGGGTTGTGCTTCCACGTTATTGACTTGATTTGTCTAGTCTTTACTGTGGCTTCCTCTTTTCCTGCCCCTACCAGAAGCTGAAGAGCTAGTTTCGGCCTTCTGCTCAGATCCTTTCGAGCTAAAAGTTTTTTCCCACTGAATCTCCTTGGTGACCCGCTCATAGAACTCCCGTAAGTTCTTTATCGGAGATTTGTAAATATTTTCATACAACTTTCTATTTTTTCAAAGTCTGGCTGAGATTGTAGTCAAAATGCTCTCATCAGAAGGACTTTCCACATTATTGACCTCACATCGAAATCTAGAGATGTAATCCTTCAATGACTCATTCCTTCTTTGGAAGATCATGGCTAGGTGGCAGGGTGGCATAAGTTGTTTCTTCAGGGCCTCATACTGGTCCAGGAACTTTCCCTAACATTCTTCCCAGCTGTTGATACTACGGGCTAGAAGGCTCTTAAACCATCCCCTCGGCACATCCCCAAGGGTGGCTAGGAAGACCCAACATCTAACTAGGGGTTGCTAAATTGTAAGTCTATTTGGATGCCGAAGGCATCCAGGTGGTCGTAAGGATCACTTCTTCCATCATACAGCAAGACCGATGGCACCTTGAAGTGTTAGGGAAGAGGTTCCATCTCGATCTTTTCGGACAACGAAGTTCTACCCTCATAATGGCCTAATCGATCCTGGCTTGAGGGGCTTTTCTCCAGCTTTTGTACCCTCTGTAATAGCTCCTTAATCATCTGGCCTTGGGCTTCAGGCCACTAGTTTTGGGCGTCGTCGTGGTCCACCCTCAAGCCTTCTACATAGTGCAGGTCTTTAGATTGCTAGCTCTCTTTCTCTTTATGAGCTCGTCGTCCTCCCTCCTCTGACCTCAAGTTAGAGGAAAGATTTGAGTTGGCCTTTTGAATGTCTTTTTTGGCTAGCTGCTATCTTCTCGCTGGCATCTCCGCCTGCAGCTATCTAGCCACCTCAGCAGTAGGGGTATCCTTGTCGTGCTCTCCGAACCCCCAAATGTGGGCCCGGGTCAATGCTTCGATCGCGTTAGCGAGCCTTTTCACTGTACCCTCAAGTACTTCTTGACATTGGCGTAGCATCTGCACTCCATTCCCCTCCAGAAGGGCAGAAGAAGTGCTTGCCAAGACTAGGTATTCCTTCTCACGTGCATTTCATCATCCTTCACCATGACCACCTAGCAGATTGGCGGCACCTAAACTCCTGGTTATTCTACCCCTTGTCATTATGAAGGATGCATAAGTAGTCGGTCCCCCTGGGCATGCCAAAATATTGACAGTCGATTTTGGTATTTAGTCAACGAAGGGTTCAAAAGACTAAGTTGTTATCCTATTAGCTGATGTGTGCGAACTTGCAATAATATTCAAGGGAAGATAGGGGAAATAAGAAGGATTTTTTATCATGGTTTGACCAAAGTCTGTCAGACCCCTACGTCCACGGTGAGTGGTATTATCTTCTTCAAAGGAGTTTACAATAAAATCACCAAAGAGCCCCCTCCTCCGATTTTTCTCCTCTTTTTATAGCCTTCCTGTCCCCCTTTTTGTGGGGAGGGATTACAATAGGCAATATTAGTTTATTTGTATACAACTATGATTACATCTGTACAAGCATTAAATACTAGATAGCAAGTAATAAATGTTGGGCAAATCACTATAGGATCTTTGGGGGCAACGGGCTAATAGAGTGCTTTAGGCGATGCCCATCAAGTACTTGATCGATTCCCCAGGCACAGTGGAGAGCTTGCCAGCATCCTTACCACCTGGAGCTTCGTGATTGCATGCTTGGCAACCTGCTGCGAGGTCCCCAGGGACCTTGTGTCACAACCCAATTCCCGGGCCTGTGACCGGTGTAGAAAATCACCCGTAGGAAACCTCCTATAAGCCTAACTATACATTTCGACCCGTAATTAATCTTTTATCCTGCCAAAAATCCGACAGAGTTTCCCTTATAAACTGGACACTGAGGCTCAAGGCCTTATTACACAATAGGGCCACACACCCATCAGAACCTGATTAGCAAATAATAAATATACATACAACGGCCCAGGCTAGATATCATCAACTACTGGGCATTCAGAACTTACTTATGAATCATAGTACAATAAATATT
>JANHAO010023888.1:0-11773 GCA_026873985.1 Saraca asoca
TTTATAGGATTGATTAAATGAACTTCTCACCATGGACATCATCTTAATATGCAATAAACAAGAAATACAATGTAAGATGAATAAAGAACCTTTACATATTATCAAATTTATACAGAAAGTATAGTTATAGATATAATAGAGCTCAATCCGAATTGGCTCTAGGGCACCTGTCTTAGACTTACATTGAGTCTGCCTCAGATCGAGTTAACCCGAGACAGACTCGAAAAAGAAAATTTCTAAAATTGCAATATAAGGGTTTTGAACCCATGCCACTAGGTAACATATAAGGAACCTCTCATTACTTCTTCCATGAATACTTCTTACTATTTGTGGCAACATATTTAATATTTAAAGCTTTCAAGTTAAATTTTATTTTAATTTCATTTCCACTAGTTTTATTTCCTTCTTATTTTTTAGAAATATTAAAAGGACTTATTGTGTTATATATGTATGGTTCAAGGCAATAGTTTTTAGAATTCAATTTATTGTTTGAATAATACAATTTATAAATGTATTATTTGTTTGCATTTTGATGCATGGAAATATTGTATCTAGAAAATAAGGAAATTACTTGAAATTTTTTTTTACTCTTATGTAAAAATTGATTTTGAATTTCTTTTCACATGTGCATATATTGGCATATATGGTTTGGATATGCATGTTTATTAATTGAAGAAAATATAACGTTTGCCTATTTTGTGCAGTTATTTGTTCAATTACATGTGTAAATGCATGTGAAAAATTATTTGATGTCTTATGAATTATATATGTTTGGTTAAATTAGAGATTGGTCACAATGTCCCTAATTATACTAAATTATGTATATATATTTAAGATCAATTCACATTTAGTATAAGACATCAATTGTAATTACGCATACTAAATGTGAAAAGTTATATCTCATAAGAATTCTTATTATATTTGTATGTGTAGTTAGGATGAAATAACAAACCTTTCTTTCTCAATTTGCCCTATAGGGATTAGGAAGGAATGAACTTCTTTAGGTTCATCATTTAGCCTAAGTTTTGAATAAAAACTTAGCCTACAAGTAATTTGTTGGTTGCATGATTTACATTGGTAATATATGCAATTTATATTTGCCTTAACTTTAATGCAAGCTTGTCTCTTTTATTCATTTATTCTTACAGCTACTCTACCTGTAAATCTCCCAAATATCTAAAATGATACTCCCAATATTAATGGTGATAGCCATAAAGTTTGGAAGGAGAGAATTCTGCTCTAGTTAGGGTGGATTGATATAGATTATGCTATTATGAAAGACAAACTACCTAAACCTAATGACACTATCTCACAGGCTAAAGTTAATCTTTATGAACATTGGGAGTATTTAATCGCCTCAGTATGATGTACATAAAGGCCAAAATATCTACTAGTATGTGTGGTTTGATTGGTGAATGTGACATTGTTAGGAAATTACTAAAGGTTATAGATGAACAATTTGAGTTTTTAAATAAGGCCCTGACCAATACCCTAATGAATTAGTTATCATCAATGAGGCTCAGTGGGCTTCATGGTGTATGTAAGCACATTATGAAAATGAAGGACATAATAGCTTAACTTAAGACACTTGAGGTTGAAATGCCAGATTCTTTTCTTGTGCATTTTGTTTTGAACTTGCTTCCATAACAATATGACTCTTTTAAGATTTCTTATAACACACATAGAGATCAATGGTCTATCAATGAGCTTTTAACCATGTGTGTTCAAAAGGAGGACATACTATTAATAGAATTGAGATATAGTGCACTTTTGGAGAGTGCATATGTTGTGACATAAGGAAAGAACAAGAACCAAGGCAAGCAAAAAAGGAAGGGTAAAATATCCACCCAGACTGAATTCAAGAAGAAATCCAAGTGCTTTTTCTGAAAAAAGAAGAGGCACATGAAGAAGGGTTACACAATGTTTAAGGCTTGACTTATAAAGAAAGATAATCCAATCTCATTTGTATGCTATGAATCTCATTTAATTAACACTTTTCGTAATACTTGGTGGATTAACTTTGGTTGTTCAATCCATATTTCAAAATAACTGACAGGGATTTCTAAATCACAAAAAGCCAGTGGGAAGTGAGTAGAACATCTATTTTGGAAATAAGATGAGCTCACCTATAGAGGCTATTGAAACATATCATTTAATTTTCAGTAGTGGTTTTGTACTAAATTTGGAAAAGACCTTCTGTGTACCTAATTTTTCCAGGAATTTAATTTCTATTTCAAGACTTGTACCACTTGGATTCTCATTTAATTTTTCAAATAGAGTTTTTAATTTATATTATAAATTTGAACTTGTTAGTATTGGTCTTATAACTGATGGTCATTTTCAAATTAATTTGCAAGATAATTCCCTTTATGCAATAAACATTGGTACTAAAAAAAGTATCATGAATGAAAATTTCTCTATGTTATGGCATTGTAGACTAAGGCTCATATCCCTAAAAAGGATTAAAAAGTTAGTGAATGATGGAGTAGTTAATACTTTGCATTTCATAGATTTTGACATTTATATAGACTGCATTAAGGGAAAGCAAACTAACATGTCAAAAAGAGATGCTAAAAGGAGTTTGGATTTGTTAGAGATTATACATACAAACATATGTAGTCCAGATATAGACGCATGTGGTTAGAGATATTTCATCACCTTTATAGATGATTACTCACGATACATGTACCCTTACCTACTTCAAAATAAGAATGAAGCTTTAGATGCCTTTAAAATATTTAAGGTGAAACTAGAGAGACAATGTGGTAAGTAAATAAAGGTTATGAGATCTGATAGAGGTGGAGAATATTATAGTAGATACATTAAAAATGGACAAGCACCCGATCCAATTGCACAATTTCTTCATGAGCATGGATAGTAGCCCAATACACCAAGCCTGGGTCCTTGGACCAAAATGGTGTGATAGAAAGAAGAAATTAAACCTTGTTAGACATTGTACAAAGTATGCCTAACAGTTCTAAGATTTCTAAGTCTTTGTGGATTAAAATCCTTAAGACAACAATGTATATATTAAACTGAGTTCCAACCAAGGCTATTCCAAAAACGCCTTTTGAATTATTAAAAGGTTGGAAACCAGGTTTGCAACATATATGTATTTGAGGATGCCTATCTAATGTAAGGGTGTATAATCCATAAGAAAAGAAGCTGGACCTAAGGACCATTGGTGACTATATTATTGGATATGTTAAAAGGTCCAAGGGATATAAGTTTTATTGTCCATTTTATACCACTAGGTTTTTGGAATCAAGAAATGCAAAATTTCTTAAAAATGACTTAATTAGTGGGAATGATCACACTTTCGCCTTAAATGATGAATTGATTGAGTTGTTTAACACCTCACAAGTCTAAATGGGTGTTGAATAACTAATCACTGAGATTCCACAAGTTGTTGATGATAGTCTAGTTGGCCCAAGACTGGTTGTACACTATCCCTCTTAAGAGGATGATGATGCAACATTAAGAATATCTACTAGAAACAAACGATAGGCAATACTTAGTGATTACATTGTGTAATGTTGAAGCCAAAGATAAGCCTCAAACATTTTCATAGGCCATGAGTTACAAGGAATTTGAATTGTGGTTCAATGCCATGAGGGATAAGATGAGTCCTATGGCATTGAATAGAGTCTAGGATATTGTTGGATTGCTTATTGGTGCAAAGGCCATTGAGAGTAAAAGGGTCTTTAAAACCAAAAAGGATTCATTAGGTAACAGTAAAAGATATAATGCTAGACAATCTGGGATCTTATTCCATTGCTTATTGGTGCAAAGGCCATTAAGAGCAAAGGGGTCTTTAAAACCAAGAAAGATTCATTAGCTAACATTGAAAGATATAAGGCTAGACTTGTTGTAAAGGGATTCATTTAAAAGGAAGGAATCAATTACACAGAGACCTTTTCTCCTATATCAAAGAAAGACTCCTTTCGTGTCATTTTTGCACTGGTAACTCCATTTGATTTGGAATTACATCAAATGGATGTAAAAATTGTGTTCCCCAATGGTGATCTAAAGGAGGAAGTTTATATGAGACAACTAGAAGGATTTTCATCTAGTGATAGTGAGCATTTGATTTGCAAGCTTAAAAAATCTATATATGGGTTGAAGCAAGCCTCCCATCAGTGGTATTTAAAATTTCATGATGTTATCTCTTTGTTTGGTTTTGAAGAGAATATTATGGATCAATGTATATACCAGAAGGTTAGTGAGAGTAAAACTTGCTTCCTTGTACTATATGTGGATGACATTCTATTTGCTGCCAATGATAAAGGGTTACTACATGAGGTAAAATAATTTCTCCCTAGAAATTTTGATATAAAAGATATTGGTGAGGCATCTTATATCATTGGCATTAAAATTCATAGGGATACATCTCGTTATTCTTAGGGTTTATTGCAAGAAACCTAATGATGATGGTCGGAATGAGCTCGCTCGTGCGAGGTATTGTCTGCTTTGACTGATCTCATGGTTACATGATTTTGTCCCTCGAGGTTCCCTTTTAGCGTCGCCAATGGAGTTCGACTCAGGCCTGAGGTTCCCATTGGAGTTCGACTCGGGAAAAGACGTCTCGCGTGTTGAAAGGGGGTGTGCCTTCACCTTATAAGGCACGAGGTCACTCAACTTCTCATCGATGTGAGATTTTTGCTCACCCCTACCTCTTTTTACTATCAACATAAGCCCCCCAAGTCAGGTGGGCTCGTACATAGCGAGGCATTGGGGGTCCCTATAGACGGTGTCAAATGATGATAGTCAGAATGAGCTCACTCGTGCGAGGTATTATCCACTTTGACTGATCTCGTGGTTGCACGATTTTGTCCCCTGAGGTTCCCTTCTAGCGTCGCCAGTGGAGTTCGACTCGAGCCTGAGGTTCCCATTGGAGTTCGACTCAGGAAAAGGTGCCTTGCGTGTTGAAAGGAGGTGTGCCCCCGCCTTATAAAGTACGAGGTCACCCGACTTCTCATCGATGTGGGACTTTTGCTCACCCCTACCTCTTTTTACTATCAACACCTAAATTAATAAGGTTTTAGAGAGATTTTGGATGAAGGATTAGGGACCGAATACTACATGTTTGCCTATAGGTGAACATCAGTAGTTAGCTACTTTAATTCAAACTTTGTTGGTTGTGTTAACTCACGAAAACTAACATTAGGTTATGTTTTCATGCTCGTGGGCAAAGCTATATCTTGGAGAAGTATGAAGCAGTCATTGATCACTATGTCTACCATGGAGGCTAAGTTCGTCTCTTGTTTTGAGACTACCTCACATGGTGATGGTTGAAGGGTTTCATTTCTAGGCTTATAATTATGGATTCTATTTCTAGGCCATTGAGGATATTTTGTGACAATTCAACTATTATTTTTAGGGCTAAAAACAATAAAAGTGGGAGTTGAAGTAAGCACATTGATATCAAATATTTGGCCATTAGAGAACATATTAAGGAAAATAAGGTGGTCATTGAACACATTAGTATTGAATTGATGATAGTTGATCCTTTGACTAAAAGGATGCCACCAATGAAGTTTAAGGATCATGTGGAACGAACGGGACTTAGTTCTGTTTTGTAAATATGATGTAATATTTATATCACTTAAATGAAACTTAGTATTGTTATCTCTATTGTGGTAACAATTTTGTTGGACCCAAAATAAACATAAGGTTTATTTATTAAGTTGAAGAATAGAATATAAAGTGACACAAGGAAGATAATACTTATTCTTCGAGGATTTGTCATCTTGATCCGTGTGTTTTGTTACTTTGTTTAAATAGATGAATTCATGTATGTTATTGTAAATAACACATAGAGACCACATGGGAGAATGTGAACATTGCAATTTGTTGCAACAGTTCCCTTATTTCAGGCTGTAAAATAGGGAGCCGAGATTTTCTCAACTACAATTTTCTTTTAGATTGATTCACTTCCTCACCTTGTTGAGATATTATGTGCACACTAAGTAGTCTATATGAGCATGATTATACACTTTGACAACAATGTCTTGATGGGATGACGGTTGTTTTGCCTCTATATATTTGAAGGCAACAAGGGTCCCCAGCTTGGCATGATTATTCTATCTCTTACACCATCTCTCCGAGATGCTAATTAAGCATGAAGCTCTCTTGCTTTGCTTGAGACTTGGAAACATAGTGAATGAAGCTTAAAGAACACAAATCCTATGACAATAGCTGGAGGTAGATCTTTTGTGGAAAGCTGGAGGTAAATCTTTTGTTTCCACTGTATTAATGTATTTTGGATATGCTGATTTATTTTAATTTAGCTTACATGATAATCAAGTGGTACCTCAATTAGTCAATCTTATTCATATAATCAATCAATCACGTGATCAGTCAGTTTACGTGACATGCTTACTATTTATCAACATTCTCTTCCAAGAAATGGCATTCACTAAAAATATAAGACCCACCCTTGCAAGAGGGTTTGTGGGAAGTGTCATCCTTGTTTTTCCATTCCTTACGTTGATAACAAGAAGTTTTCAACTAACCCATGACTACATAAGTCTTGTCATTGTGAGACCTAACCTCAATAAAGTGAAATTGGAATAATTTTGATGCTGCATGCGAAGAAAGGAGTTCGTACCAAATCTTGATGGAGTCCACCATTTGCGGATTCTAACCATTTTTTACTACTGGACCCGGCAGAGACGGCGTTAATTATTCTTTGTTTCTGTGAACAATGGCAAGCTGAGTTATTGCTTGATTTTTCCAGACATACACAAACAAGAAGATGCTCTTTGGTAAAGAACCTGTGTGATCCATCAGTAAGCAGCCTCTGGCCTCCAGGATTGGTAATTAAATCATAGGAAGAACCGGTAAAAAGTATACACAAACATTCCTACTTTTATTTCAGAGTGGCTAATGTCATTATTTTTGGACGTGAGAGTTCATGATTTTCGTAGCTCACATGTCTGAGAGAGCACATCTTTTAAAATTTAACGTTTGCTATTTTTTCCCCCCTCTATATTTATGCTTAAAAGTAGGTACAGGAATATTACATTCACTGATAAAAAATGCTATATTCAATTTTTTTTATATGGAAGAATATAGGAAGAGCACGCTTCATTCTAAAGAAGATAATAATGGGAAGAAGGATATGTCTGAACTTGTTGACCTGTGTATATGTCAACGAAGAATTCAGTAAGTTGTGCCCCCCCCCCCCCCATTTGAACCAAACTTGATTTTATTCCAAAATTAGTATTACCATCATGATTTATATATATAAAAAAGGAAATAAATAAAAAGGAAACAAAGGCAAATGATTGATTTTGAAATAACAATATACAGAAAAAAGCACAGTAGGACCACTAAAGCATGTATAAGTCCATCATGGCCAAAAAAAAAAAAAAAGCTTGCATATAATGGCATAGCTTTATGAATGTAAATAAAGTAAAAGAAGAATCTATATATGCCGTATTGTCAAATATATCATGTTTTTATAATTGCAGTGCTAACTATTTTGTATATACTCATTTATATCATTATATACAGGTTACTCTTGAAGAGGGTGGGATTAATTTAATTTACACCATAATCTATATGCATACACACAAGGGTGAGTAAACGATAATATGAAACAATTATATTTAGTATTTTTCTTTATTCAATAAAAATAGCCTCTTTTTTTTTTTACATAGTTCATGCTAATGTAGATCCCTTCTCTAGATCTAATATTACTCATGTTTCTGTTCTTCATGTAGTGTGGGAAGAAATATTAATACATTGGAAAAATTATACAAATTATATGCACTTTCTCTGAAGTTAATTAGTATAATTATATTCATATCTTTTTTATTTTTTAAAATATATATTTAACTCCCTTATTTTTATGGAGCAGAGGAAGTAAATGTATGTCTAAAATAGAAGAAAAAGAATGTGAGTATACGTGACCCGGGAGATCAATGTACTAACAATAAAAAGGTTATGTATAATTATACTAATTCTCAAGAAAAATAAGTTAAATTTACTCAATTATATTTCATTCACTTTGGGTGTGAAGTGCATAATTACTTGACAGGGGATATGTGTAATTTAAATTGCAGTATATTCTGGTTGACCCTTTTTTTTTAACAAAAAAACAAATAAATATGATGAGAATGAAACAAACCTGTGAGAAGTTGTTTAACTTATAAGGTCAGAGGCATCCATAAAAGATCGAAATATCTATTGAACAGTTGGTTGAAAATCCTCTTCTGCAAAAATGTCAAAAACAGTAGCTCATTTTATGGGCCGATAACACATGTCTAATCCTTGGAAACCTAAGTAAGACTTCCCAAATCAGCCCAATTTAATAGGTTTTGTAGGCGGATTGCAGAAAATTTTGACCACAGGAGAAGCAAAATAGTTGCAAGAGCTGGGGAGAACACGGGCCCCGGCCCATTGCAGAAGGATCTCGGCCAGTCAGAACAGAAACAGGGCCGTAAAGATGGGCTCATTCATTGGACTGATTGATTGTTAAATGGGCCACATTTAATTGGACTCGAGGATTTCAGATACCCGTCACATTGGTCTAATCCAAGGGTAAAGTCATGAACAACAAAAAAAAAAGATGAAAAATTTTTAAAATTAAGAAAAAAAGAGGAATGCATAAAATGCTAGGAATGTATTGGGCACTATATCCACGTTGTGTGGGCCCACGGACCTTCCCCTTCCAACATGGTTTACATAATTCCCATCCGCTGACAAACCTTGCGGATAAGCCTTCGATCCTCCATATAGTATTTTATTTCCCTCATTTCCCAAGCAATTAACCCTTTTTTTTTTTTATGTTCTTTTTGTTTATCCAGAAAAATCAAATTTCAAGAACCATATTTCCCGAGCAAAATGTTGGACACCTATCTGCTTTAACTCGTCAGTATACAATCCCATGATAACACGGAAATTGAATTCCTGAATTGTTGAATATCATCATCTTGTTTCAGCTCAGAGCCTATGTCTGTTATAGCAGCGTATTCACATATTATGTACAGAGAGATTTACCAAAGAGATCAGCAGCAGCAGTGTTTGAGTAGTGGAGCAAGTTATCTGCTTTGGCCGAAAAACAGCAACAAATGGAATGAAGGTGGAAGAAACCAGAAGAAGACTGAAAGGAGGGATTTGAGGTTAAAGGCCTTTTGGCCAGATTTGTCAAAGCCAAGTTCAGTGGTGATGGAATCCATTAACGATTCGGAAGAGATGGATCGGATCTTACTCGACGCTCAACAAAACTCCCAGCCAATCCTTATCGATTGGTATTACTTCTTCCTCTTGTTCTTCTCTTTCGCTGCTTTTATCTTCCAAATGATTGGGGTTAGCTTGTTTGGTGTTTACAAGCCTTGAGAAAGCTGTGCTAAGATATTTTGAGGATATTTTGTGCCAAGTTGAGTGTCGTTTACCTTTCTCCCATAGTTCTGGTGTGCTACCGGATCGGTCATTGGTGAAGTTCATGTCGTTTAATATCAGACGTGACTAATAACGAAAAAGGCACTTATAACATGAAAAAAAAAGTAAGTAAAACAGTTATAATTTTATTCATAAAATTATTACAAATTTTAAAAATTTCTTGTTTCCGTGAAAGATTACAAAAGTGCAAATTTTAAAATAAGAATTGCATGCCACTAATTTTAAATGTGCTACAACAAATCAAAATTACCAAATAAATTGGTTGTTCCTTTTAAAGTTAGCTTAGGGTGCAATGTAATTCTTTGTTCTAGTGGCTTAAGGTTTCTTATTTTTAAAATTTGGGTCATCGCTTGGGTTGCTTAAGAGTAATTCGATTGTATTTATTTTATGCATAGGATGGCTACTTGGTGTAGAAAATGCATATATTTGAAGCCCAAGTTGGAAAAGTTAGCAGCTGAGTTTGACACCAAGTAAGTGGATTTTTTTTTTTTTTTTTCATGTTGATGTTATGATAGAAAATGATAAATATAATTTTTTTTTTTTTTTCATGTTGATGTTATGATAGAAAATGATAAATGTAATTTTTTTTTTATTAACTTCGTTGCACATAAAAATAAAATTCCGAGTCTCAGTGCAGATCTCTGTCTTCTTACATTGCTTTCTTCTTCACAATATTTTACTTTATTTAAACAAATTCTTTTTGTTAGCAAGCAAGAGAACTTCTATCAATCAATAAAATAATTCAAATTGCTAATGACACTTTTTTTTTTCTTTCAATGTTAATAGACTCAGATTTTATTGCGTGGATGTGAATAAAGCACCTCAATCTCTAGTCAAGCGTGGTAACATCTCTGTAAGTAATTTTCCCTTCATTCTCTCTTTCTCATCCTATTTATGTTTTTTTTTCTTCGGACTAAAACACCAATTTGATTTCTCGTGAATGTAAATTTTTTTAATATAGTATCTATTTAATTTATATTATTAATTTATTTTTTTTATAAATTCAATTTCATCTAATTAAATCTTTTTATTCATTTACTTTACACCTTATTAATTAAAATGATATTAAAATATGATATAATATCTCTAATATTTATTAGGACACTAAATATAACTTAAACAAAAATAAGAGTTTATCTAAATTAATATAATATTATATTAATGATAAAAACAATAGGATTAAAGTAGTTATCCAATGTCCATTAATTTTTAAATAAAGTTATATGTGGAAATGTGCCATACAAATACTAGAGGATATTAAATTAAATTTTAGACTTTTATATTATCGATTTCATTAACAAAATAAGAGTAGATAAACAAAAAGATTTGATTGATTTTATTGAGAATCAAATTGAAAATAAAAATTAAATTATGATTAAATTAAAAAAATTTGTATGTGAGAAATTAAAATGGTGTTTCAATATTTTTTTTAATGAATTTTAATTATTTTCTCTCTCTCTGTTTTTTTATTTTTTTGGGTGTCATCACGCCAGAAAATGCCGACAATTCAAGTAAGTTTGGCATTTAATTATCTATAAATTTATGTTCAGGCAGAAAATGAAAGTCTGTAAAAGTAGAACTGAAATGAAGTATGTGATTTGGTTGCTTGCACTGCAGTTATGGAAAGATGGAGAGATGAAAGCAGAAGTGATAGGAGGGCACAAGGCCTGGCTTGTCATTGAAGAAGTCAGAGAGATGATCCAAAAGTTTGTGTAATATAATATTGTTCTCTTTTCTTTTCCTCTTTCTTATGGCAATCATCATATATTAAGGAGAATCCATAGCATAGCCCAAAAAATTTACATGTTCTCAATGTAATTTAGCTTTCTTTTTTAAATATAAATTACTCTTCTCACTTAATTTTGAAGCATTTTTCTCCTTCATTTATAAAATTAATTAAATTAAATCCCCAACACTATGTACTCAGGCATCTCACATATTCTTTTTTTTCTTTTCGAAAAATAAGTACCCCTTTGTTTTGACATAAAATTGCAGGATAAAGTATCAATTTGTGACTAATAAGGGAGCTATTTGCTACAGTGCCTTTTAATGCAAGACATTCCTCCCCTAAAAATTGGCCTCAACTCTGAAATAAGCTTGCTTCTCAAGTTGCAAAAGTCTAACTTGACTGTAAAGGTCTACAGATAACGACTGTGCTAAAAAGAAAAATGAACAATTTTTATCAAATGCTAACTACTATATTCCCGTTTAGCTATTCTAAGCCAGGTTATGTTCAACTTCAGAAGGCCATTGCTATCGTAAAAGTACAAAGCCTACATCAACAAGTCGCTTTGGCCGAGTGGTTAAGGCGTGTGCCTGCTAAGTACATGGGGTTTCCCCGCGAGAGTTCGAATCTCTCAGGCGA
>JANHAO010023889.1:0-11771 GCA_026873985.1 Saraca asoca
ATATTATTAATTATGTCAGTGTGCAAGAGTGTGATTTTCACTTTGACTGTGAAGTGCATGTAAATCATGATGATCTGTCATAAGAATATGAGATAAGAAAGAATGTGTGCACTACATAAATGCAGAAGGGATATATATATCTGGTGAAAAACAGAGTAGAGATAAAAAAGTAAAATGGAAACTTGCTTGAACAAAACAATCATGGAAATGAAGACGAAGAAGGGAAGCCCCCATGCGAGCCTCATTTTGAACAGCAGAATTCACTGCTGATCTGATTGTAGAAAGGGCTCTTGGGCATGTTGTTGCGTAAAAATTAGAAGACAACTGAGCTGACACTGTCCCTATAACTATGACAAATAAACTTAAGAAGAAGAAGCAGCTGGTTCTCGACTCAGGGAACTTAACAGCCATTGCTAAAGGCAAGGGGATATAGAAGAAAAAGCCAAGTCTGACGAATTGTAATTTGCGTGTTTAGAGCCATAAATCTGTCACTTATTTATATGCGAGATTTAGCTCTTTTAGTTCTCATTCCATATTCAATGGGTCAACATCTTTAAAAAAATAATTCAAAATGATTAGAAAAAAGACCAAATTTAAATATAGCAAAGATGGCCGGGCCATCCGGAGGGGTCGATCGAGTTGACGTTAGGCTGCATTTTTCTAATCACATTGACTTGCTAAAATCATTTTCTTTCTTCCTTAATTAACCCAGACCCTGGATCCACCACGATCCTTTTGGAGGAAGTGTGACTAGTCAAATTTAAAGAAACACATACTTTTCTCACATAGTTATCTTTCGAAACCAAGAATTTTAAAAGCGGTTTGCTAAAAAAAAAAATTATCTCTTTTTATTTGCTATATAAGTGGCAATTATTTCCAACAGCAACCTTAATTTAAGACCCTTAGTTAAGGGACTCTGTAACGCCTTAGAAAAAAAAAAGAGAATAAGAAAATAAATAAAAAAATTAATTTGATGGACTAAAACGAAAATTTTAAAAATTTTGTTATAGTCAAAGCATGAATTTTTCTTTTCTTGATGGACTGTATTGAAAGTGTTAAAGTTTTGTTGAGGCCAAAGGGTGATTCTCCCCATTTCATTTTTGCTTTCTTTAAATTGGGCACTGACTTCTTCTCCCTTATTTTCCTATATGAGCTCTACTTCGTGGCCTCCATTCATCTTCTATTTCTTCTATGTCTCTTTGATCTGACAATGTTTCCTTCAAGTTAATCCTCTGAGCTGAGCTCCTTTTCTGCCAAACCAAAGTAGCTGTAGGGCCTTCACTGCTCTCCTTCATTCTTCTTCCACCTTTTTCTGGCAATCAGGGCTACCAGCTCAACTGGTCTTCCTTTTCTTCCATTCAGCTTAGTCCAAACAACAGCCAGCTACTCCTCTTCTTTTTGACAACTCCCCAGTTCGAAGACAGGATAGCTTTTGGCAACTTTTCTTTGTCTCCGATTGTCACGCTCCAATCCATGGAACGTGACTGATGCAGAAGATTACTATTAGGAAACCTTCTACAAGCCTAATTATGCAAGATGGCGTACCAAAGATGCACATTTACATCAATGCATAATCAAATATACACAAGTTAATTCCTACTAGAAATTCAGCAAAATTCCCTTTATTTTTCAGACGTCTGGGCACAAGGCCAACATAATAACAAAAGGACTTTATGTCCTGTACAACACTTGTATAACCAAATCAAGTTCACAACAGCCTAGATAATACAAGGCTATACCTACTAGACTTCATTCAGACAAAACATATATGCATTACCACTATACCAACTACCAATGTTGCACCATTTATATATTTTTAATTTTCATAGGACATGATCTACTCGATTAGTGAGTAGATCCGAAAACAGAATGGTATGGAGGAATTGAAAGAGTATCTTCAAACTCTAAAAAACATAGACAAGAAGAAGTAAGTTTCATAAAAAATCAGTGAGTAGATAATTCCACAAAAACTAAGCTTTTCCTTTACTTCATGAAAATAAAAATAAGTACAATGTATAATGCTATAAAAATGATATTATAGTGTAAACAAAGGGAAATTCAATATAGTTTTAC
This sequence comes from Saraca asoca, assembly GCA_026873985.1. Classification (NCBI taxonomy): domain Eukaryota; kingdom Viridiplantae; phylum Streptophyta; class Magnoliopsida; order Fabales; family Fabaceae; genus Saraca; species Saraca asoca. The sequence goes on from JANHAO010023889.1 coordinate 2,074, forward strand.
TTCTCTAAAATTCTCCAATTCTCAAATAGCAAATTATTTCATAACAATTATCTTATTCAAATACTATTAAGATCCAAGGAGTAATTACTACAAGCAACTAGTCTAACAAATATCAAATATGGGAACCAGAGTCAAATCTCTGATTCAGTCAAACAAATGTAATTGGGGTCAAATCCCCTTTGAAGGTCAAGGTCAAATCTAAGAACCCCATATCAGATATCATATAAAATATATCACATAATCCTATCCCACCTTATCGCTCCACTTCTCACCCTTATTTCTCCAATGAATATACTAATTACAAGTATACTTGAGGGTTTCCAAAGAATTACTAATGGATCCAGTATTCCAAATAATCAAGCATTCGGAAAATATCATGCTATCAAGTTAATTTAATCAATATCAACGTAAAATCATTTATTCTAAAATGCATAATTTCATCATAGTAACTTATTTCCATATATACAACATACAATATAATTTTCAAAGTAAGCTAGCATCAAGGAAAAATTAAATCATTCAATAAAATCCAAAATATTCATATAACAAAATCATTTCAATATGCGATTTACTTAAAAGAGTAAGATCATCTACTCATCTCAAAAGACTTCTCAATTGACTTCTTAATTGTTCAAATTTTCCAAAGGAAGGATCACAAAGTGTTAAGGCACTTAATGTGAGAATTCAATCCACTCAGCCTATTCAAGTATAATTAGTATTAAAATTAATCATTGGACTTAAAATTTGAAGTCCTTTACTTAAGCATAACTATCTTATATTGGTATTTGACTATACTATCTGAAGCTAAAAATTTTCATATCAACTATAGAACAACCTACTTGGATAATTAGCTGGGACTCAAAATTTGATGTTGATGGACTCAGTTCTTTGCTGGAAATATTACTAAAGCAAAATAACAAGAATTTCAACTTCCATTAACAATAACATATGAGGGTTTCATATAATTTTCTTGAAATCTTGAAGTAAGATTATTATAAAATAAATTTTTTTATTCTAGGATTACTCACCATAGTCTAAACGATTGGTGGGCAGCTCGGCACTAACAAAAAAGTCGTCGGCAAGCTGATTGAAATGCCGGCTAAGCTGCACCGAAACAAGTGAGGGAAGACACTACTGGTGGTCAACGGAAAGGAAGACGTCAAAGAAGAAGAATGATGGAGACTGCTGGAATCCCACCAAATGACAATAGCAAGCTGAGATGCAGCAAATCACTAGAGTTTTTCGTTGAAGCAGAGGGAAGGTTAGGAAATTTCTGGAGTGCATGAGGAAAAGAACACTAATTAGGAAAGTTTTATATCATAAAAGAAATGCGATAAATTACACTTTGATCCCATCAATTTTTCACTGCCTTGAAAAAGGTTCTCCTGAAAAAGGTAAAATTATGTTACGGTCCTGATGCAAATTTTTGAAACTGCATTGTGGTCCTTCTAAAAAATATTTCCTATATATATATTTTTTATTTTTAAGGTATTACACTGGTAATCCTCCTCCCACTAGCTACAACCTCGACCTATCTATTGGCTTTGGAAGCCATTGGGCAAAGGCTAGAGCCTAGAAAGAATGCCTTGAAAGCTCTCCGTTTAGCTGCTCCCTTTTTCTGGTGAGATTAGCTTCTCTAGCTGGTTGACTCACCAACTACACTCTTCCTCTAGCTAATCTTCCTCCTTTCAGGCTACTGCATCCCCAATCTGCTCTTTTCCTTTTTTGGCCAGTTGGTGGTAAGCCATTTATCCACTTTTTGCATTTGATTTCCTTTTGAGCTAAAGTAGACTTACATAATTAATGGAATTTAATCAAAAGGAAACTAAAATAGATTTTTTTGGATGTTGCTTGAAGATCTAGGCATTAAGGTTTGTAAAAAAGATAATATAGAAGAGAAAGAAGATCTTGGGATCATCTTGCTACTAGAGGTGAGTGGATAATCCTACTCTATTATAAATCCCTTTTTGCAAAACAAAACAATTTTTATTATTTGGAGCAGTACCATTTCTAAGTAAGATGAGTATTGATATTATCTTCACTCAAAATTTTTATTATATGTTACATAGATTTGAAAAATGATTTACCATAGTGTATCTATGCATTTTATAATAATTATTGTTTATAGAGTTAATGACTTCATGTTACCATTATATTGAATTTCTGATATTACTGAATTTTATGCTACTTGGAATTATTGACATTATTTTCTAAACACTGATATCATGAACTAATTAGAACTGTTTCTTATTTCTAGATATATTTGGTAGTATAATACTTTTCAATTGATTACTTGTTTTTGAACTCCTGAATCCATTGGAAATTTTGGAAAACTCTCAAGTGCACTTGTGATTAGAATATCTATTGGAGAAATAAAGGGAGAATATCTAAATATCTTATAGGTGCACAAGGTATATTATGATGATATCTGTTAGGCACAGTTACGTTTAGGAATTATCCTCTAGATTCCAACTACATTTTGAAATTCTAGAAATTTTTTGATACTTGAATATTGGTACATTTCAAAGGATTTTAATGAGTTCTCATGTGTAATTATTTTGATGAATATTTCCTATTACATTATACTCTATTTCAAATTTTAAATTGTTGATTACTTTATTTACTAACATGACTCTTCTAACAAATCTAATCATCTGAATTTATTATAGATTGTTTCTCTTAAGCTATTAAATATTGTCTTTGCAAATGCTTGTTTTTCTATTTAGATTTTGAATATAAATTGCAAACTGAGTTTTTATTTTTTATGAGATTATCTACTCACTAAGTTTTTGTGAACTCACTTTATTTTTCTTTCTTTTTTTTTAAAGCCCGAAATCACCCTTACTATCCACCCTCACCCATCTAGTTCAAGATCTACTCCTTGATTGAGTACATTATTTTTTGTAGATTTTAAGGTATATAAATGGTGCAAATGTTAGCAGTTGACATAGGTGTGATGTGCATATCTTTTATCTAAATATTGTCCAGTAGGTTATAGACTTGTGTTGTCTAGGTTATTATGATTTTCATTTTTACTGTACAGGTTGTGTATATAGCGTGTAGCCCTTATTTATTGTATTGGCTTTATGCCCGAAAGTTCGAAAAATAGAGGAAACTCTACTAGATTTTCGATAGAAATTAAATAGATATATTTGATTTATACATCAATATGGTAGTAATTTTGATAAAGTTATGTCATATTAGGAATGTCTCTACATTGTTAGGCTCGTAGAAGATTTCCAAACAATAACCTTCTATGCCGGTCACGTGCCGTGGATCGGAGTGTGATAGAGTCAAAGTTATAAATCAAGAAAATCTAAAGTATAGCAATCAAAAGTTGTCTCATATACAAAATCTCCCTTCCTTGTTTGAAATGTTTAGTTGCAGGTTAAATGATTCTACTGCTATTTATAGTTTTACTTAATTTGTAATGGGTTCTTATAACTTAAAAGTTTTAAATTGAATTATTATACTTATTTTTATTTTTAATTGAATATTTCTTATCATTTTTCTATTGGATTTTGTTATCAAAAGACATATTTGGGCACGAGATTGGCCCGAGCACGAGATCGCTCACTTGTCAACTTCGTAGCTCTCATGTGAATTCAATTAAGTTGCAGCTCTCGCACACACTCTATTTGGCCATGAGACCGGCTCGAGCATGAGATCACTCACTTGTTAACTTTGCAGCTCTCATGCGCACTTATCTATTTGGCCACGAGATCAGCCCAAGCATGAGATCGCTCACTTGTCAACTTCACAGCTCTCATGTGAATTCAATTAAATCATAACTCTCGTGTGCTCGTGTGCACTTATCTATTTGGCCACAAGATCAACCCGAGCACGAGATCGCTCACTTGTCAATTTCGTAGCTCTCATGTGAATTCAATTAAGTTGTTGCTCTTGTGCACACTTATCTATTTGGCCATGAGATCGGCCTGGGCACGAGATCGCTCACTTGTCAACTTCGTAGCTCTTATGCGAATCCAATTAAGTCACAGCTTTCATGCATACTTATCTATTTGGCCACGAGATCTATCAAGCATGAGATCACTCACTTGTTAACTTCGCAGCTCTCATATGAATTCAATTAAGTTGCAGCTCTCATGCACACTTATCTATTTGGCCACAAGATCGGTTCGAGCATGAGATCGCTCACTTGTCAACTTTGCATCTATCATGTGAATTCAATTAAGTCACAGCTCTCGTACGCACTTATCATTTGGCCACGAGATTGGCCCAAATACGAGATCACTCACTTGTCAACTTCGTAGCTCTCATGCGAATTTAATTAAGTTACAACTCTCATGTGCACTTATCTATTTGGCCAAGAGATTGGCTCGAGCACGAGATCTCTCACTTGTCAACTTCACAGCTCTTATGGAAATTCAATTAAGTCACAACTCTTATGTGCACTTATCTATTTGACCACGAGATCAACCTGAGCACAAGATCGCTCACTTGTCAACTTTGTAGCTCCCATGTGAATTCAATTAAGTCGTAGCTCTCGTGCGTATTTATCTATTTGGCCATGAGATCGGCCTGAGTAAGGGATTGCTCTCTTGTCAACTTCATAGCTCTCATGTGAATTCAATTAAGTCGCAGCTCTCATGCACACTTATCTATTTGGCCACGAGATAGGCTCGAGTACAAGATCGCTCACTTGTTAACTTCGTGGCTCCCACACGAACTTATTTTATTGTTTAATGATTTTCACACTAATATGTTCATTTATTTGGCCACAGGATCAGCCTAAGCATGGTATCGCTCCGGTTTACAACTCACATTGTCTTCTGACTACACGTAGGCTGCACAAATGGTTTAGACCGAAGCAATTGCAAAAGAAAACAAAACAGACAAAAATTATAGAAAAGAAATCTTATTCATTAAGAGACCTCAACGAGGCAGATTTACATTGAAAAGTTTTGTATACAGACTAGACAAGATGCAAAGGGAAAAACCTATGACTAAGAAGAAGGATCGATCGTGGAGGACCGTGCCTCAGTTTATTAGGGACCGCATGCCACAACTATCTTTTTCCAGCTTACAATTAGCGGCAATGTTGCATCCCTTCACACTCGACCACCTATTCCTCCTAAAAGAAGCTAACTAGGAAGCCTTGGGAGCGTGGCCGGCCAAGCAAGTCCCTCACGGTAGAGTTGAGAGGGCATAGTTTAGGATCCATATGAGATCCTTCTATGTTATCGAGAGAGATAAGTTCTCCAAGTTACCCATGCAACAGACCATACATGCCTCTAAGGAAGGCCAGAATGTCGAAATTGGTGGTTCATCAGAAAACTCCATGGTTTGCTTAAGTGCAGAACTCAAAAGGGATTGTCTCCTCCTTATATAGAATCGGGACCATCCTTATCGAAAGATCTGGAATCATTCCCTCAACTATCGTCATTAATAAGCCTTGGAAAGGGTTATGTTGACTCAACAATAGCCGCTGGACATGTGTTATCAGAAGCGTAGCTTGGAACAGATGAAACGACAATCTCGAGAAAAGGCTTTGACTAATTTGAAATCGAAGAGCTTCAACTCCCAGTCCGCGAAAAGCGAACTGAGAGTTGGGGGGCTTATATTGTATGTGAAATCAGTCCTGGACGGACCCTTAAGTAGCTCGAGAACAATGAAGGAACCAGCCCACGGAAGTGATCAGGTCGTTACGACCTCAGGTCACTTTGCTAAGTGATCTCCACAGCTCGCGCTCGAGAGCTACTAAGAGAGCTCGACCTCAGCTCCATTATTCACAAATGGGCAAGCGACCTGGCTGATAAAGCCTAACCTGTGACCTGAAGGCCCAATAGAAGGCTAAGTTATGTCTTGTCCCAACGGGCAAATGAGTTCCCCGCCTGCAGAAGATGGCTGTAGTAGCCGAAAGTAAAAGATTTAGTCTGCATATTCTATCTTGTACAATAAATGTTAATGTAAAAGATTAACTGCATATATAATTACTATTGTAGCCTCCTCTCCTCTATAAATGTGAGGAAGGAACCCTTCCATAGAAGACAACTCATTCCTACATACCGAAACTATGCAAAAACAGAGATTGAACATTGTAATATTATAGAAATACTGTATCAATAACACGCTATCATAGACGTAGGGTCCGGTAATATCCGGATTTGGTCGAACCAGTTAAATCTTTTGCTTTCTCCTTTGCTCTTCTCTTCTTCTCTCTTGATTATTTTTCTGTCCTGCTAAGTCTGAACTGGTTATAGGCCAGAGATCCCGAAGAATCCTCGTTGACCAGAGTTTGGAGCATAACCAAAATCCGACGTAAACACCAACAATGAAAATATTTAACCTCTTGAGAGGCTAAGCTTCCCATAATTTAAATGAAGCCTTGTCTATAATCATAGATTATTCCTTCTGAGAAAAGGAACTCCTCACCTTGAAATATATCTTCTGTGAAACCAAATAAATCCAAAAAATCAATAACAACAATATTTTTTGTTACGTAAAGCTTTAAATCCTCATTACGTATAAATACTTATGATTTAAATATTTTTAAACAGAATTCTTGATATTCTGATTGACAATTTAAATTTGAAGGTCAAAGTTTCTTGTGGCTTCACTTAATAACTTCAATTCCCTGAATTAGCTAGATTGTTTCCTGGCATGCGTTCCGTGTCTATCAAATTTATATTTCTTTTTGCTTACGCATGCGTTGGCTTAGCGACATACATAAAGATTCGTTCCATAACTAATTGCGATCCGTGATTTTTAAGTAGAATTGTTGATTTAATTCTTGTAAGTTTATCATAACCTATAGCCTGATTGATGGATTAAACTAATTCAAAAATCCCTGCATAGTGGTAGGTACAAAAACATTATGAATACTTGAAAGAAATGTTCGTATTTAATTATCAAACTAATCAAAAGATAGTGGAAGATCATAACTTAATTAATTGTAGGTGGCATTTAGTCCACAAAATCTTTCTTATATTCTCAAGAATATTTTAAGTGAATATTAGAATCTCATATTTCTAGGAATGGTTTTAATTCAATATTCTCATGTGAAAGATGTGTATCTTATATTTCTATAATATAGGAATATTTTAGTTATATAAAAAGACTATTTTATCCACCCTTCTATTAATATCTTACCATATCTATACCACCACTTGTTATATTGGCTATTTCTCACCATCCTCACCACCATTGACCATTGTGCACTATCACGCATGATTATTAACCATTGTCCATCGCTACTTATCGTCATTGATTATTATTCATTACCATTGATCATTGTCTATCAACACCCCCCGTCGTTGATCATCATTCACTATTATCTACCACCCACTGTCACTAATTGTCATTGGTCACAATCTACTATCACCTTTCACTGTTGATCACTCTTAATTAGTCAATTTTTCGATATTAATCATTCAATTTTAAATAAGAATATTTTTAATAATTTAATAATATTTTTAAAAATATATAAATTGATTAAAATATAATAATATAATGTTTCAAGAAATCCTTTTAATTAAATCATATATAGTAACGTAACATTCTTAAGAATCACATTATCGAAAATATTAATATTTATAAAAATGTATGATTCTGTGATCTAAGCATGATCAATAACTCCTTCAAAACCTAACGCGTTATGCCCTGCACTTGTTTTTGCAATATAAAAAATTATAATTCCCAAGTTAGAAAACGAAAATTATGGGCTATATTAAATAGAAATTAAACACTTCCACTCTTATAATTAAGAAAATAGTTTATGCTATATTAGTACTTAACATAAAAAAAGCCTAAAATATATCATTTCTGCCTCAAAAATTAGGCGCAGGGCCTTGCCTAAAAAAATTTCCAACGGAGTACGTTGTCTAATTTTAGATGACTATTAACTTGTAGGCTTGACAAATCTTACATGAGCTTGGTCTATCGGGTATTTAAAGACATAATAATAATTATAAACTTTATTATATTGGAAGGTCTCACGAGTATTATTTATTTATTTATGTTTTAAGTTCCTGGTGATGTTAATCATTGAAGAAAATCCTAGATTTTGGAGAAATTTATTTTTTTCTCTTGATATAAGAAAATTTTCTTACACCAGATAGAGAAAATGAAACTCACGAAGATAAATTCTATCTTATTGAAGAAAGATAGTGTTTCTCCAAAATTTATATTGTTGTTACACTATGTTCCAGTCATCATCCCTCTTTCGAGATTCCTCGCTGACTCAACTCTAAGACAACTATTGTGCATGTGTGATGCAAAAAGATTAAGCTTAAAAATTATGTTTTTTTTTTTTCATTTGCTAAGTGAAAGTTGCATTACAAGAAAATTGAGATTTAGCAACAAAAATCTTTGCCTCTAACTCCATTAAAATCCGTTACGAAAATAAATATTGATGAAATTAACAATGGGAGTATATTTGCCATTAAAAGTGGTATCGTTAAATAATTAATGACAAAGTTCTAAAATCAATTAGTAAAAGCCGTCACTAAAATTCATGAAAGACAATCCCAAAATTTATTTAAAAAATGACCCCTGAATTATAGTGACGAAATTCTTTCATCGCTTAATTAATAGTTATTACACCAAGAGGGTCCATTACTAAGCATCTGGGAATGAAGTTACTGTTGAATGAAGAATTTACATAGTTTATTGCTAAATTTGATGCTAATCGGAGTACCTTTCATTGTTTGTCGCTATCTAGAAAATTTTAGGTCGTTTCACCACTAATTCCAACATTAACAAGAGGTTTTTTTTAGGCAAATCCAGTGCTAACTGGGGAATTAGGGACCCAACCTAGTTTAAACGTATTAGCCCCATTCCATTTAACCTATTAAAAATGCACTATAAGAATTTTAGGAAATTCTAACGGATAAGATCCATTGGAATTTCATCAAATTTCGTTGGAATTGGCCATTACGATGGATATTGGTCTATTGGAATATCGCTCGTTGGAATGGCCAATTCTAACTTCCCATTCCAACGGATTTCTCATTCCAACAGAAATTTCAACAGATGTTCCGTTGGAATATCTATTCATAAAATTTGTCCAACGAGTTCTTTTAATGAATTTTCCAACAGATATGTCCGTTGGAATACAATTCCAACTAACATACTCCATTGGAATTTCCCTTGGAGTAGTAATTTAGCTTTTTTTTTGCATTATTTATTTTTATCCACTCCAAGGGATATTCCAATGGGTAAGTCCGTTGGAATCATATTCCCACGAATTTCGTCCGTTGGAATATCTGTTGGAATATGAAATTATTTTATTTTTTTTAATTTTTTAATAGTTTGAAAAATGTTCCATTGAGTCAATGTCCATTGAAAATAAAAGAAAATTCCCAATCACTTTTTTGTTTTATATACTAGCCAATTCAATAAAACAGCACAAAGAACAAAAAAAATCACAGTAAACAATAAGTAATATCCAATGAGAGAAAATCCATATAATAAATAATATAAAAGATCTAAATGTAATAATGTCAACAGTAACAATAAGTAATGTCTAATATGAAAGAAAATCCTAAATGTAATAATGTAAAAGATCTAAATCACTCATCCCCTAAGGCATCGTGAGTATCATCTGCTAATTGCTCCTTATCCTCATCAATGGTAGGGGTTGGAATCGAGCGAGTCTGAGAGGAAAATTGTCATACAATTGTAACAAACTAGCATGCTAAATATGTTATGAACAAGGAAACAAAAACAAAAAAAAT
>JANHAO010023890.1:0-11779 GCA_026873985.1 Saraca asoca
AGTTAACTTCTCACCATGGGCTTCATCTTATATATGCATGAACCATATGCATTCTAAGATGAATATTCATCCTTTAATATCCAATTCACAGAATGTTTTGTTGTGGATGCCATAACACTCAATCAAATTGGTCTAGGGCACCTATCTATACTAACACTCATAACATCGTCGGGCTATGTACTGCTCACCTTATACGCATTCAATTCTATTCAAGGTTGGGAACCGCACTATCAACATTCTAGTGGACATGACCAAATCCAAATCATTCATCACTAGTCGTCCCAGCACTATGTTGTAAGCCAAAGGGCAGTCTATGACCAAGAAGTCAGCTAGAACTGTGGACTGATGGTCCTTGTCTCCCAGAGTGATAGAAAGTATGACTTACTCGACAAGAAATATCGCGTCACCAATGAAGCTAAAGAGGGGTTCGGGTGATGGTTTGAGATCATTCTGGCTCAATCCTATCTATTCAAAGCACCTTCTGTACATAATGTTGACTGAGCTGCTAGTATCCAACATGATCTTTCAAACCTCAGCGTTGCTAACCTTTTCTTTAATGACAAGAGTGTCATTATGAGGGGACTGGATTCCCCGTGTGTCATCGTCTACAAAGGTGATGCATTCCGAAATAACCCTGGCTTTCTTAGTGGGTCTGTCAAACTCACAACCCACGGATAGGACAAAGCTTGCATTTCATACGTACTATTTATGCAAGCTACGCAAGGTTCCCATAATGTGCAGCCTTCCATGGATCATGAAGATGGTTCTGACCACTACTGTTTGCTCCTATTCAGCGCTCTAGGAAGGCTACGCTATCTCCTGCGAGGTCACTGACCCACAGGTCGCATCACACAATCTTTCAAGCGACCTCTCCTGATCAAGTCCTCGATTGCATCTTTGAATGACCTGCATTTAGAGGTAGAGTGCCCAATGTCATTATAGGCATAAAATTTGTTGGCATCCCTATACTTTGAAGGGGTCAGCAGGGGCCTAGGTCGCCCGAAATTCTCCCTGTGCTTTTCTATGGTGTATATCCTCTCCAGAGTATCAGACATAATGCTATAATTATCATGGCGACCTCGAGGTTCAAGTTGCTCTAGCCTAGCTTTCTTAGCAAGTTGGGCACCTACATCATTGGTCTAGTCCATCTATTTTTGCCATAGCTGTTCCTTCTCCCATTCTGGCTGAAAGCAGAGCCATTCGCTTCACCCTTCTGTTCAGACTTTTTTTGATCGAAAGTTTCCTCCCATTGAACTTCTTTGGCGGCCTGCTCATAGAATTCCCCCAAGATTTTCACCGAGGATTTATAAATACTTTCGTACAGTTTCCCGTCTCTGCGAAGTCCCGCTGAAATCACTGTTAGAATGCTGTCGTCGAAGGGATTCTCCACATTGTTAACCTCACATCGAAATCTCGTGATGTAGTCTTTCAATGATTCATCTCTTTGTTGGAAAATTATGGCTAGGTGGCAAGATGGTACAAGCTGCTTTTTGAAGGCTCCGTATTGGTTGGTAAATTTATTCTAGCATTTCTCCCAACTGCTGATGCTACGAGTTGGAAGACCTCTGAACCATGCTTATAGCATATCCCTGAGAGTAGCTAGAAAGACTCGACATTTGACCAGGGGATTACTGGTTTAAAGGTCCATCTGGATGTTGAAAGCATCCAAATGGTCATACAGGTCATTTCTTCCATTATATGGCAGGATGGTTGGAACCCTAAATCGGTGGGGGAGAGGTTATGTCTCGGTTTGTTTAGAAAATGGGGTTCTTCCCTCATAACGACCTGACCGGTCTTGGGTCAAGTGACATTTCTCCAACCATTGCACCCTTTACATCAACTCCTTGATCATCAGATCTTAAACTTCAAATCGTTGATTCCTGCCACTATCATGGCCCACCTTCGAGCCTTCGGTGCAATGCAAGTTCCCACGTCACTGATTTTCACCATGCTTGTAAGCGCATCATCCCTCAATTTCATGTCACGAACTGGAGAAGTGATTTGAATCTACCTGCTGGGCTCCTTCTCCAGCCAGTTTCTCCCTTCGTGTTGGTATCTCTCCCCGTGGCTCTCAGACCACCTCTGCGACTAGCGCGACTTTGCCTTATTTTTGTCCTCTCTGGGTGTGTGCCTGAGCCATTGCCTCAACTGCATCGGCAAGGCTCTTAACCGTACTCTCGAGCACTTCTTGGCATTGATGTAAAGCCTATACACCATCAGCCTTCGAAAAGATAGAGGAAGTACTCGCCAAGACTGGGTTTTCATTTTGAGGCATGTTTCGTTGTTGCCCTCCACAGCCACTTGGTTGGTTAGCGGCAACGTTAGAACTCCTAATTACTCTTCCTCTTGTCATCGTGATCAATCGGTGAGTAAACAAGAAAGCAGTCTGGTCCCATTGGGTGTGCCAAAATGTTGATGATCGATTTTGGTAATCAATCAACTGAGGATTCTGAGAACCAAAATACTATTAAGAGTGCAAAGAATGCAAGAGAGCGGTGAGAGATTCAGAGGAAGAGAGGAGAGAACACAAAGAGTTTTATAATGGTTCAGCCAAAGTCAAGATGACCCTTACGTCCACGGTGATTGTATTAGTTTTGAGCGATTGTTTTACTATACAGTCATACAGAGCAACAACAGTACATATGTTTATGGCTATTTTTACAAAGTTTCTACATGTATATTTTTCTATATCTCATGCGATGGCTCTCCTTCCCTATTTATAGAAGTCGGGAAGGTTACAAGTCATAATTTATCATTGTAAAACTATAATTATATCTGCATTAAGCATTAAATATTAGACGTCAAGTAATAAATGCGAAATAAATCATTATCGGACTTTAGATGCTGATTTGCAAGTTGGTAGAGTATTCAGACTGTCTATCAGACATTAGCTGTTTCCAATTGCATCGGGAGGAGCTCATTGTGGAGTTGACCTGCAGAAGGTTTTAAACTCATGCTACACGATCTACCATCTGGCTTCAACGACCTCATCCTGGATTGGGCCGCACCTTTGTCCTGATTTGGTTTATTGGGCCTTCACTGCCTCAGACCATAAAATACCCATAAAATATGAAAGCCTAAAATTTGAGTCAATGTCCTCTAATGCTTACATAGCACCTTCTATACTATAAATCTACTTTATAACTTTAATTCAAAAGCTTGGACATAATATAATCACTTTAAATTCTTTTTATTTTATCATTTAATATATGTTATTTTAATCAATATAAAAAATTAACCTTCTTATACAAATTATATTTAGTGTACATGCACATATTATGTGGTATCTCGTAAGATTTTGGACTTCTAAATCATCATTTTACTTAATAAGACGTGATGTAGATGGATAGAAGGGCTTGATTAAATGAAATTGAATCTGTCAGGAATTAAATAGATAATAAAAATTAAATAAGGATTAAATTGAAAGAAACTTATATCTACTAGGGACTAAAATGAGATTTTAGTCATAAATTTTTTTAAGAAAACATGTAACTCTTTCAAAGAAAAGTTATTTATCAAGAAACATTTCTAACCTTTTATACAAACTAGTGTTGATTCGTGCAATGCACAAATTTTGTGATTACTTAAAAAAATATTAATTTAACTGAAAGAATTTAAATTAATATATTTTTCTTTTACAACATCATATATATATTGATATGTTATAAATATTAATGATAGAAAGGTGAGAAAGTGAAGATGAAGTTTGGAAATAAAAAATTAATAAAGATTTTCAATATTTGATTCGTATCATAATAAAATTAATCAATATTTAATGTTTTAAATAACAGTCTCCATCAACATACTCAAGAAAAATTACTTCTTGAAAGGCAAAAATAATAGTATTGCAGTTAATTAACATATGCTATCAACTAGACGGGCTAACAAAAAGCAACTCAGTCAATTACTTAAGAAATCAATATCAGAAACTAAAGTTAAATACACTAACACGACATAAAGTTCTACAAACCAATGATAGAATAAAAAGAAGAAATTCACACCATTACTCAGAAATTAGGACACACTAAAGGCACTATGTATATCATCATATCAGCATAAATGGGGGAATTACTAAACTGAAAGCCAATATACAAAGAAATAAGAATATATCCCTGGAGTCACAAGAAAGGAACATGTATGGTTCACAAAAGATGATTGCAGTCAAATTTTGCCTAAACCAAATTAAGACAGACCTTTATAACAGCATTTTATTGTTGCTTCTGACTGTCACTGAGATTTTGAGCCCAGATTAAATTATTTTAAGTCATACTATACAGGCACTTATCCGAGGGCAGAACGAGTATCATATGGACAGGAAACGGACCAAATTACCAACCCATCAGTGATCTATTAACTTTGTCCACAATCTGACTTCTTGCTCGACTGCTAGCCAATGGAAAGTCGTGATTTTCATCCAACAGAAACCTGTAGACTTCCCACTGGCGTTCTTGTGTCGAATGCCTCATAATTTCAGCCTACATCCAATGAAAGGAGAGATTATTCTTTTATATGTGATAAGGCTACTTATTGAAACACTTAACGAGTTTTGAAAGTATGCTACTTAAAATCTTACCGAGAAAATGAATATTCCCAATGCCTTTAATGCCAATGTAACATCGTAGAATACTCGGGGCCTTCCCTTTCCAGATAACTCTACAGGGTTAGAAACCAATAGCTCTGAATCTGGGCCTCGGTTGACAATAATCACCCACAATGGATGAAGCAACTCCTTTTTCAAACAAGAACACAGAGCCATCTGACTTGAAGGATCTATGATCTTTTTCCCATCTTTTTGCTGGACAAGCAAGTCAATATTTCGAAAACCTTTTGCATTTGAGGAGAACCGACCATATGCAACCTAATCGACAAAAGCAAGACAATTATGTGTTAGTAAACACCGTCCAAGCGAATCTAACCATGCAGTAACAGATGTCACATGAAATAAAGAATGTTGAACAAAAACCATATAAGCTACTTCTTTCACCTTTGTAACTAAGAAATACTTCCTAACAGCCAAAACCAGAATTATAGAATAGCAAGAACAACAAAAAGAAGTCGTCACATACACCCCCAATAAGAACAGCCAGCAGAAACACATTCAGATAATGAAGCATCCATTCTATTAACAAGTGAAAGCCTGAAAGGGATGGCTAATTAGCTATTTCAAAATTACTTTTCAGTTTCTCTTAGGTAGCTTCTTTTTTATGTAGGGAACATGGTTCAGAAAGGGAAGAAGCACAAGGAAATGTGCATAAATGACAACTCATACCCTAATATCAAAGTCCTTCGAAATTCTCATAATATCATAACACAAGCCCTTCTGGTCAACACACTGTATCTGAAGCAAGGTATGAGCGGGGCTCAGTGAATTATCTGCCATGACAGTAGGTTTCATTAATGTTTTCATCTCTGGGCTCGGAGGTTGTAAAGAAGTCATTTTGTCTGACAGCTCAGGACTAAATAACTCGTCAGCAACTGCCAAAGGAAGAGAAGACCCCTGCATACCTCCATATTCAGGTCCAGCTAGCTGAATTTCACAGGTGATACAACACTCTCCTAAAGCTCCCTTCATATAATCACATACATCATCTTGCCTCTCTTTCATGTGCAATAGGTCCCTGTTTTCATCAGGAAATTATAGGATGCCATATTAATAATACAAGTTGCATACACCATGCTCATACACTATCTCTCACGAATGCACACATGGCATAGTACAAATTAAGCTAGTCTCACCTATGTTAAATAAGTTCGGTTTAAATTCTATGTGTGCATGCATGAGGGAGAGTGCAAGTAGTATCTGCAATTAGCACTACTCAATGCCATATAATCCACATTAGCTACTGAAGACTTATGCAAATACAGCAACTATGGTTAATTTTATTCAAATGCATAGTACGAGGATTCTAAAGCAAGAATATTATCATTAAAATAGATAAAGGAAAAAAGGAAAAACACGAAAGTTATGTAAATTATGATGCCATATAAAAAAATGCTAGTTGCACTCACACTACCCCTAACAAGTGCACACATAGCATGGTCTGAATTACACTGGTCCCATCCAGTTTAAAATAAGTGGAGGTAGTTTGGTTCAAATTGTACTATGTGTGCATGTGTGGATAATGTGAGTAGTGTCTAAAGTAGCTAGTGAAGGCTGACACAAATGCAGCAGCTATTAATTAATTTTGTTCAAATGCATGAATGATTAGTGGCCTCCAAAGCAAGAATATTATCATTTAAACAGATACAAGAAACATGAAATAACGTGAAAGCTAAAGCAGAGAGCAACAACATTGACATGGTGTTGTATAAATTTTTGCAGCTTAATTGGAAAATCTAACTAATCAATTAGTCAAAAAATAGGACATTTTATATCACCATATGATTCACAACCTTCAAACCCCAAATATTTCAAGCAAGACTTCTTCATCAAAATTAAAAAGTTTTAAATGATGGAACAGATTTTTTTTTTTTTGGAGGGGGGAACATGACCACAGGTTATGTCACTGTTTATTTCATATCTAATTAAATTACGCTCTCCCTATTTTTACTTTCATCATGCAGCTCTAACTCTTCTGAACCTTTCGTATAAATAAGCAAACCATTTTGATCTTTTTGACGCATGGAGAAATGCTGCTTATACAAGAGAGCAAAAACAATCTCAAAGAAGAATTCAGGAACTATTCCAAGGAAGACCTAACTGGAAAAGAAAGAGCAGAAATAATACAAATCAACCAAATAGAAGCCGAGTGGTCATGTATACAAGTCACCAGGTTTGCTCAAAAAAGAAATGCATACACTATTACAAATTGGAGTTAAGGAAGTTGACAAGTAAAAACGATCATGGAAACAAAGCTAATAAGCATATAGTTTTTGTTGTAGCATTAATTTCAAATGGCATGGATGGAAAATATGAACTGATGCAACTCTTATGAACAAGAATCTCATACTCACATGCCATCAGTAACAAAGAACAAGTCCAACACCCTGCCATCCGGAGTTGGCATCACTTTCACTCTCTGGATTGTTAGTTCAAGTCTGCTGAGGATATCAGCAACATCTAAACGTATAAAAGACATCATCAGCCAAAGGTTTTACATATGCAATAAAAATCAAATAAGTAAATAATAACATGGACTTCACTAGTTACCATGTAATAATCCTTTTTGGTCAACAACCCAAACCTTCAATATGTAAATCGGAGCCGGTGAGGGACTAGTAGACTGCTGAGTTAAGTAATATGAAAATAAACATGAAGGGCAAACAGAAAGGAGCCTGGTCTTCAAGCTTTCCCAATCAACTTTAAGCTCTCTAGGATGTGGAACAACCCAAAAAATGATGTAGCACCATCTTCCATCCGTTGAAATATCTACAAAAATCACAATTTCACTTCCATCATCTTTAACACGCACCGCTATCACTATTTCACTAGAATCACTACTAAAATGACAATGAAGCTAGCAGTATAACATGAAGTTTGAAATCAGGAACCAGTAGGAAATTTAAGGGGTATAAAAGAGATAAAGGAACCAGCAAATCATGAAAAAATAAATAAATAACCCAGCAGACTTTTCTTTTTGAGCGTTGTTAAACCCCTATCCAATTTGGACTGGGTTTACCACAAGCTCTAACAGAGGTGTGTGTTGAAGCAATTCACAATCAAATCTGGATGGACATCATTTCTCTTTATCTTTTTTTTTGTTCTTTTTTAAAAAACTTTTAGACGTTTTTGTAGTCAGCAAAAATGACTTTCACAGCAATTATTTATTCCCCTCCTTGTATAAACAATCAGAAAAGAACTCTAAATCTTATAGCTTCAAGATAATTCAAAGTACTGATCTGTTGAAAAGATCAGTCCTTAGAATATCATGAATAATGCAAGATTTCCAATATATATAAGAATGAATGGGGAAAATTCATCAAAATTACTCCTTTTTTTTTTTTTGCAAATACACAGAAACCAAATAAGATTACCTGCTCTGGTAATGCCGAGTCCGAACTCAAGAATAATTCTACAAAGATCACAACCAAGACCAGCTTTGTCGGGGCAATTGACGGTGACGACACATGGCTCATCCGGTTTCTTACCCTGCTGGATTACGACGACATCGTCCGAGGGAATCCCCATGACTGAAGCAGATGCAAGAAAAAGATAATTCAGGGATTTCCCCAGCGAGGTGTTGAGATTCAAGACACAATGTCACCGAAGTCAAAGCACATTGCCGGAGCTTTTCTCGTGCTCCGGCGAAGGCAAGATTATAGCTCTCCGATTCTGAAATACGAGTGAGAATCAGAGGTAGCAGACAGTAAAGGATTTGTGCATTTTTATCAACAGAAATAAATTTGGCGGTTGTTGTAGGAGGTGGGCCCCGCATGTTCTTGGGTC
Source organism: Saraca asoca (assembly GCA_026873985.1). NCBI lineage: Eukaryota > Viridiplantae > Streptophyta > Magnoliopsida > Fabales > Fabaceae > Saraca > Saraca asoca. The sequence goes on from JANHAO010023890.1 coordinate 8,387, forward strand.
CACGTCGGAGTGCGTCAGCGCTGTCTGGTAGCCGCATACAGCCTGCACCTGCACTTTGTAAGAAGCGTGCATAACTTGAAGACGGTAAACCCTGTAGGCCCTTAAATACAATTTTAGAAAATAAATTAAATAATGATGTAAGAAAATTAAAGATAAAAAATTTAGTAGATAATAAATAACAGAAAAACAATTTTTAAATTTATAATTTTTTTTTTTTTAATTTTCCTCCGCAATCACTGTAATTATACACATTATTATGTAAATTATAACTTGCAGTTTAGCGTAACTCCCTATCATTGAACCGGTGTGAATGTCAACCGTCCATCTTCAGCTCCTTTTTCTCTGTCTCCGTGGCATTTGCCAATCAGTTCTAAACTACGATGCACGACACTTCATATAATAGTCGTATCCGCGTGTCAGAAACGTTCTCGTTTCTGACACTTCTCAATACCGACACTTCATTTACCATGTAAAAATAGCCTGATACTTCTGAAAATATCGTGTCCCAGTGTCCGTGTCCCCGTGTCCGTGTTCCGGTGTCCGTGCAACATAGGTTCTAAATAATTCATAAAATTAGTTTTATTAAATCAAATAATTTGAATTAGTTCAAAATTAATTTGAGTTTGCTTTAAAATTAATTATAAATTAATTTTTTTATAAATTTCATTTGATAAGTTTTTCTTGCAACTTTGAATCATATCAAAACATGAGAATACAAGTTTTAATCATAACATATCATTGTATAAAAATATTAATTAAAATATATCATTTGAATAATAAATAAATGCATTGTTTTATCAAAATTTAAAAAATATAATAAAATATTCTAAAAGTTATCAAAAAACCAATGATAAAAAATCAAATAAAAGAAAATCAATTTCAAGTACAATCAATTAAAAACTTATTTTCACTTAATTCTATTGAGATAAAAATCAATATTTTAAATATTGAGTAATTAACAAGTAGATAAAATTTAAAAATCCTCTTCAATATATTCACTTAATAGTTTTTAAGGATGGATAAACAACGTCTATTTTTTCTTACGCACTCTTTTGGGTTTTGATTTTTTTTATGTATTAATTATATTATTAAAAATATTAATTTATTTTAATAAGACTTGTTAAAATCAATTATTTATGAATGGTTACCATGGATAATGGGTATTGTAAATTGATTTTTATTTTTTTAAAGACTATACCCGTGTCAAGCATGGAATTTAAATTAAATTGATGTATTAAAATTTAAAAAAAAAACATATATAAAAATGATGTATTTAATTTTTTAAAATAATATATTAATTTACATGTTTCATTATTCATATTAAAGATCATTAAAGGATTTAAATTTAATTTTATTGTTCATATTAAGAAAATAATGATATAAAGATTTAAATTTAATTCACTATGAGGATAAATTAATTTTATTATCATTATCACGTTATTTAAAAACTATTAAAATTTTCTTAAAAACTCTTAGTTACTTTTACATTTTAATATGTTGCATCCATTTACTTACTGATCTACATCAATGCAACTATAAAAATGGATATAGATTGATATTAATAAAAGGTGATTCAAAACATAATAAGTCGTGGAACTTTCTTTTTTATCTTTTCTTTTGAATGAATACACTTTAAATGCTGCGATAGTAAGAGAAATGTAAAAACAAAAGGATTTAAATAAAATCATTCACATCATGATAGAAAATTAAAAGAGTAACTTAATATTTTCATCTTTGGTAATTCTTAAAAAATATTAACTTTCTCTATTTTATCTTTTAAAAATATTTTTTTTAATTTCATTATTCAATATTTTAATCAATTAACTTAGAAATGAAAAAGTTGACAAGATCTAAAGAAATTGTCAACTTGACATTAAATGATGACATAAAAAACACAAATTTAAAAAATAAATAAAATCATTAATATAAAAAAATGATACTATTTTGTTTTGCTTAAATAATAATGTAAAAAAATAAGATAAATGAAACAACATTATTTTTTCTCTTAGCAATACAACATCATTTAGGGTTCCATCTTTATCGATTTTCTGTTTATATTTTGTAAAAAATAAAAAAAAAATCTCAACTTTTTATCTGAAAAGCTACATATAAATCCTATTAAAAATTGAAGAAAATTCAATTAATAAAGTGAAAAACTGATACTTATTCTGATGTCTAATGTTAATTCATATTTAAGTATTCAATTTGATGATTGTAAAGTCTAAGAAGAATGAAATTTATCAGGCCTTATGATTTTTTTTTTTTGAACTATCTAAAAATCACTTTATTTAAATTAAAACTTTATTTTAAATAAAATCTATTTATTTTTCATGTCATTTTTTAATGGTGAAGTGACAATTCTATTAAGTTAAGTAATGTGAACCTTTTTATTATTGATTTAATAAGTTGAATATTTGATTAATTTAAATTAAAATATTAAGTAATAAAATTAAGAAAATTAATATTTAAATGATATAATTAAAAAAGTGAGTATCTTTTAATAATGAAATTATTAAATTACTCAAATTAAAATTTCAATAAATATATAAGTTTAATACTTACTCTCACTTGTTGAGAATTTTGATGTAAAAAGAAAAAATTCAAAACAAAAAACAAATAAAATCATCCTTTCTCTGGTACATTATAACGTAAGAGTTCTAATTACCCTATGAAATTAGCTCCAATAGCCACCAGACATTCTATATGTTTCTATGAAAACTTTATCAGAAAATATCATTAAAGAAAAATTAAAGAATTCAATGAATTTTATTAATTAAAATTATAGTAATTAAACAAATTTAAGCCACCTAAAATTTAAAAAATTGTAAAACTTGTCCTATGTTTTTATTATTCTCTTAAAAAAATTCATATTTAGTTCCCTCAAAATTAAAAGATTTTTATAAAAAATTTTAACAAATTATATTTGAGTTTCTCTAATATTTTCTCCTCTAACTTTGTCCTTGCAAATGCTAATACTTCACCCTTAAAAAAAAAATACACATTCCAAAAAATAAGTAAAAGGAATTAAAAGTAGACCATAAAATAACAAACATAATTCGTTAGGTCTATTCTAATACTCCTTTTATTCATTTCTCATGTTAATATGACACAAACACTAAACATAGGTAACACAAAGAGCCGCCTACAAAATTTGAAATGAAGCCAAATTAAAGAGGATTATCTAAAATAAAAAGACAATCATATCTTTTAATCAGTCACTGAATTAGGATATAAGTTATAATTTGTCAATCAAAGTAGAAGCTTAATTGTAAGACTCAAGCTGAATTTGCTCTCTCAAAACGTGATATTATCCACAATGCAAGCATCTTACAAGAGTTTCTTAAGTATTTTTTATTAATTTTTTACTGAGTCCCACACTGCCACATCATTTTG
>JANHAO010023891.1:0-11769 GCA_026873985.1 Saraca asoca
ATCTTGCATGTTTATTACTTTTATTAATTCACTAAAATACATTTATTTCTACCAAGATACATTTTTATTTCCATAAATTATCACACGAAAAACATTGCATATTACATATTGAAAAGAACGGAGAAAGTATATTGTACTTCAATTTTCAATTTGAACAAAAAAATATGGTAAACTATTTTACATTATAATATTTCCAAGATGAAAAAAAAATACAGAAGATAACAATAAAACTAAATAAAATATAATTGAGTTTAGGAATTAACTTAGAAAATATTGAATAAAATTTATTATATGGTAATTAAAGGTTTATAAATATAATTTGGTGAGATAAATATGGTGAGTTAGTAAAAGTAATAGCATGCAAATTTAATAAACATGTAAACTTTTGTTATTTGAAATTAACATTGGTTGATGGTTAGGACTTAATTATAAATGACTTTAAACTTTATGATCTAATTATACAGAATAAATTCATAAGAATTAAATTACAAATTTAGTAAAACTATAAGAACTAATACCTCAATTGGATTGGCCCCAACATATAATATGTAATACAGAAATATATAATTAAATAGATTGGTTTAATAGGCCAGCACATCTAAAGTTAAGCATTTTAATTCTGTTTAATAAATAAAACAATATACTGATTTAGCATGATTTATGTTGACAAATGATCTAATGATGACGTCACTAATGAGTAATGACGTTAATTAGATAATAGGAATAATGAGGGTCATATTGAAAGTCTGTGTTAATACTTTTAGATGGATGATTTGGTGTCTTAAAATATTTTTACTCTTTTATCTGTTGAAAATTTGTGAAATCTATAATGCGTTGAGATTTGTGAAATTTGTTTATCAAGAATAATGGTCTTTAATATCTATTTTCATAAATAAGATTGCAAAAATAGTACTGATTATATGGTGAAATTAAATTATCATTATATACTGCATACAAGCCTTACAAATATATTTATCATATTCGTAGAGTTTTCATGCTTTTAATGGACGAGTCTTTTAATAGATAATTGTTTTAATTGAGAGTAAGCTTGATATTTCCTATATCGTTAATTGTGTATATGAATGCTTCCACTTTTATTAGGCATTTTGTAAATTTTAACGACGAAAATAGCTTACACAAAATGAATGTGACTTATTTTAACCTTTTTAATAACAAAGCATATGGATTCTATGGTTTTAAATTCAAACCATTTTAAAAAATTAGAATTTTGTTTATGTTGTCTTAATATTCTGCAATTAATGGTTTGGGTTGAAGATGACAAGAGCCGTTATAAATATTAAAATAATTTATGATCTATTTTTATAAATAAGAATGACAAAAGAACACTGATTATAAATAGTTAAATAACTTAGAGTTAAAGGCATACATTGTTAAAGAATAGAAACCTGTTGGCTGCATTTTGTAAAAACAATCATTAAATAAAAAATCTCCAATCAATTATCACAATTCTAATTTCAATAACTTCAAATATTTTATTACATCAACAAAAAAATTCAACATATTACAAAACTAATTAAAATCAAAACATACCAAATTAACAACAAATCTATACATTATTCTACCAAATTGAATTGGAGAAATCTCGGCCTTTGATCTTGAATTTTGTCAATTTCTTTTTAAGTATAAGAGCTTTGATTTCCTTCAAGGTATGTCAAATTTATAAAAAACTAACATGTTAAAATTAAATAGTTACCTACATATACAATAAACACTTAATCAAGTTAACACAATGTAACACCAACTTCCCATTGCAAGTCAGACAATTTCTCAAGGTCAATGATTTTATTACATGTTACATCTTCCAATTGGTACAATACAAAATTAAAAAAAATAATTAGAGCACACAATTCATCTTATTCACAAAGTACTAATCATTAATAAATTCAAAAAGAAAAGTAATTGTTAGCAAGAAAAAGAGAGAGACCGAGATGAAGAAGATTGACTCAAACTGCAGGGAGAGGAAGAGTGAGAGCGAGCTAAACTTTTGTGGTTAGCAAGAGAGTGAGAGTGACTTTGAATTGTTGAAGATGGAGAGGGAGAGAGCTAGGATTTCAAACTAGAAAGAGAGCGAGAGTGAATGTCAGGTCTGTAAAAACTTTTTATAAATAACAGATTTTTATATGTTGATTTTTTTTTTTTATAATCAACTTCTTAATTTTCATTTACTTGTCCATATTTCCTTTGCATCGTGTCTCATTTATTTTGAATTATTTTTGTCTATTTTATTTTTTAGATAATATGTTACAATTTTCACAAATAAATTACCTAAAGGCTAATTATTTTGTCCACTAAATAATACTTAAAGTCTTGAATTATTTTGCCCAATTAAATTATTTAAATTCTTGAATTATTTTGTAGTCTTAATAAAATGGAATTATTTGATTGGGAATAGAAAAAAAATTAATGATTAGAGAATAAGACTATTCATAAATAAAACTAGACAATAATTTGTGTAAGGCTTGTATAAAAAACTAAATACTTTTTGTTCATAAATAGATAAAATAATTCAAAATTAATGACATTGATTTTTTTTAGTAATAATCGACATCTAATATTAAATATAATAACAAGTTTTTATAAAAATGTAGTTAGCAGTAAGTTTCTATAAAAATGTAACTAATAGTATATTTTTTTAAAAGAAAAGACATCGGTTTAAATCGATGTTTTTAGCAAAAGAGAAAAGATGCTAATTTTTTAACATGATCTCTATTTGTTGTCTATCATTGGTACATGAAGCAGATTTTTTTTTTTTTTAAATGTGATCTCTCACCATGATTTTAATTATTTTATCATTGGTCTTGAATTTAACTCCTGAATCAAAGGATCCTCCCTTTGTTGTCTATATTATTAGAACAAAATATGAGGTATGATGCCTATCATGAAAGCATAGCAAAGTTTCAAATTTAACAACTACATACAATAATCATTATTGAACAAGTTCATATTCAGAATTCACTCACATTTACACCTTAAAACACATGAAAATCAATTTACTAAGTTAGTAAAACTAGACTTTTTGGTGTTCCATTTGTGCAAATTTAAGATTTAAATAATCTTGAAATGAACTCATGTGGTATTGATCTAATATTTAAACAATAAAAAATTCAAAATTTAATATTTTAAGATAAGTAAAACTACTTGTCATCCATTAAAAGACAAGAAAGAGTGATATTTGCACCACTTTGCCAATGATTCTATAAATGATGAGACATATCATCTTAGAATTAATTTTGATGTAGTGTGCTCATGTGTGTCCAATAAGAAGAAGTAGCATGAGGTATGTGTTCCAAAGTCAAGAGAGTGAGGTAGAGTATGAAGAAAATAGTATGTTTGAATGTTGCATTAGTGAGGTGTCAATAAAGAATGATTTAGTATATAAGAGTGTAAGCACTATTAGTTGTGTAAGTGGTCTACTTATTGTTAATAAAAGTTAGTTTGTGATGTGTGAGTGAAATTTTTTCTTAATAATCTGGTATCAAAATGAGACGATCCCGCAAAGGTTTTGGGAAGTAGTTAAGACCTATCATTTGTGGGGGAGCTTTTCTATACAAAGTGCAGTCAGGGACTATGACATTATTGGTTTATGACTAAGTAACAAGGGGTGTAGAAATTGCACCAAATCACAATGGCAGAGATTCAAGTGGTTGGTAGAATTAAGAAGTTCAATAGCAAAAATTATAACATATGGAAAATGTGTATGGAGTCATATCTCTAGGGCCAAGATTTATGGGATGTTGTGAGTGGCAGTGAGTCCATGCCACCTTTTCTGATGGATGCAGCAACCATATGCAAGTGGAATGTAAAAGTGGGAAAGGCCATGTTCGTGATCAAGACCATGGTGGAAGAGTAAATGCTGGAGCACGTGAGGAAGATGACGACCCCAAAGGAGGCTTAGGACACATTCATAACACTCTTTTCAAAGAAGAATGATACATGGTTGTAGCTATTAGAGAATGAGTTGATGCCAGTTGTGCAAGGAAACATGATAATCAACCAATACTTAGGCAAGGTAAAGACTCTATCGAGAAATTGCCGAATTAGATCCTGATTGTAATATTCCTGAAATGTGTATGAAAAGAATTATTATACATAGGTTGAGGCTAGATTATAGAAGCTTTATTGCTATTATACAAGGTTAGCTAACATAACCTCTGCTTTTAGAATTAGAAATTTTATTGGTCAACTAAGAGGCTTTAGCCAAACTATTGGTTGGAGTCTCTATTAAGAATGAAGAAGAAGCATTCTTTAGTAGCAAGAAGATAGAAAAACCACAAAAAAAAAAAGAAAATTGAGAATAAAGATGAGAAGGAGAAAGAAATTGAGTCTTAACCTAAAGGAGCTCATCAAGGAAGTAATAAGAAGCGAGATTTACTATGCTACAATTGTGGAAAGAAAGGACATTTTGCACAAGATTATTGGTTTAAGAAAAAGAAGATGGTAGTTAGCAATACTACCATATCTAGTGGTCAACAAGTGGAAAAATGCAATAGTGAAGAAGATTGGGATGTCAATGTGTCATTTGTGATGGTCAAGGAAGAATTTGACCTCGATAAAGGAAGGTAATTGTGGTACAGATAGTCATGACAATAAGTAGAGCCACCTAGTGGAAGTGGTGAAAAGACTAAAGCTAAGGTATAAAAAGCGATGGGGGAGCATATGGAAAGTAAAGGAAAGCACACAAATGCCATAGAAATCAAAGATATAGATGAGTCTTCATTGTACAAGGAAGCCTTACAGAAGAAGGAATGGAATAAGGTGATGATGGAAGAGATCCTAGCTTTAGAATAGAATCAGACTTGGGAATTGGTGCCAAGACCTAGAGATGTTAAACCATATCTTGCAAATGGGTTTACAAAATGGAGACTCATCTAGATGGAACTATGGAAAGATACAAAGTTCACTTGGCTATACAAGGGTTTTCACAATGGTATGGGTTGGACTATGATGAGACATTTACTTCGATTGCAAAAATCAGTACTGTACATGTTCTACTAGCCTTAGTAGCAAGCAAGTCTTGGAAGTTATGGCAAATGAATGTGAAAAATTAATTCCTACATAGAGAAATCAATCGACGCATCTATATGGAGCAACCAAAAGGATTTGAGAGCAAAGTCTATTTGAACTACATGTGTAAGCTAAGAAAGGCATCATATAGGTTAAAGCAAGCACCAAGAGCATGGTATGGAAGATAGTAGAATTTTTGCTATATTATCTCACCCTATCATATTCGAGCTTGCTTTTCATGGTACATGATGGCAAACTAGCAAGAGTGCTAGTATACGTGAATGATTTAATCATCAACAGAAATAATGTTGAGGAGATATGCCGAATTAGGGAATATCTATCAATTCATTTTTAAATGAAGGAGCTTGGGGAGTTGAAGCATTTTCTTGGACTCGTGGTGGATCGCACTAATGAAGGATTGTTCTTATGTCAAGAAAAGTATGCAAAGGATTTGCTCCATAGATTAAAAGCCAATTTCAACACTAGTGGAGGCTAATGTATCGATGATTGGTAGGAAGCCTCATCAATTTGACATTAACAGAGCTAGACATATCATATGCAGTTGGCATAGTAAGTAGATACATGCAGAATCCAAAGAAGCCTCATCTGGAAGTGGCTTAAAGAATCTTGAGATATATCAAGGGAACGATCGATTGTGGCCTTTTTTTATATGAAAAGTGAGGCATTGCAGGTGGTTAGATGCTATGACGCTAACTATGCTAGAGATCATGATACTCAAAGGTCAACATCTAGATATGTATTCAAGCTTGGATTAGAAGCAATATCTTAGTGTAGCAAAAGACAACCAACAGTGTCACTATTAATGACGGAGGCAGAGTGTAGAGCAATAGCAATGGTAGTAAAAGAATGCATGTGGTTGATGTAGTTAATGAAGGATTTACATCAACCAATTGCTAGTGAAATTTAGTTGCATTTTGATAATCAGTCTACGATACGTTTGGTAGAAAATCCAATGTTTCATGCAAGGACCAAATATAGTGAGCTACACTACCACTTTATAAGGGAAAATGTATTGAATAGAGAAATTGAAATGAAGTAAGTTAAGATTGACGATCAAGTAGCAGATGTGCTGACAAAAGGATGGTATGGAATCACATTTTCAAAATTATGAGATCAAATCGAATTACACAAGAGAGTCAGTGTTGTAGGGGAGTGTTGAAAGCATCACTTCCGCTCTAAGAAGTGCCAACATTCTAGATAAGTCTAGGATTTTCAAGGCAAAGCTCAATAACTAGCTAAACTTTGCAAAGTTTTTGGAAGAAGCGAGACATAAAGTGGTAGTGACAAGAAGGTTCCAGTAAGCTTGAATGTAAGAGACAATTAGTTATCAAGATAATTCTAAAAAAAGATGGATCAATTAAAGTTAGTTAAATCAACCAACTATTAAGGCCTATAAATAGGTATTGGTGCTTGTTTAGATGTCTGTGTCACCTTTAGCACAGAGGAACTCAAGCATAAAGGTGAAATGGCCAGCACCCCTCAAAACAAAAAGATGAGCGATAAGAATTAGAATTGTGGCTCTAATAGCCAGCCCATGAAGAAAACAAAAGCCACTGGACCTTAGCACCAAGGTCACTATGAAAGATATAGCATTCTATCTGATGCACAAGATAAGATCTTTGCAGCAAAATGGCGTAGGGAAGATTTTGGGAAGCCCAGGCCCATTAGAGCCCCCAACAAGTTCAGGGACTTGAGCAGATTTTGTGGTTACCACAATGAGGTTGGGCACACCACCTCGGAATGCTAGGCACTAAAAGATGCCGTGGAAGATATCATCCAAGGCAGTCAATTATAGGATTATGTGGTGAGGCCATTAAAATGCTAGACTCGACAGACTTAGCAAATCACTAATTGAGAGTAAGAGCCCTCCATTAGAACCATATTCTAATCTTGTAATGTTATGCTAAAGTTGATGAAAGAATTCTGAATTTTTGTATATTATCCAATAGAATGCTGCACAGAAAGAGAACTACTCTATGTGAGCTTAATATTATTCATAGCTGATTATCAAGGGTGCGAAAATGTTATTAACCTAATGAGAAGCTATCATCTCAATGAGGATACATCCAGGGGTGAGATAGTGCAAAGCTTATTCTATTGATTCATCTCAATAAGATTAAATCATGAGGATACATCCAAGGGTGAAATGGAACAAAGCCTACCCTATTGATACATCCTAGAGAGATCAAATCATAAGGATATATCCAGGGATGAGATGGCACAAAGCCTATCCTGTCAATACATCCCAACAAGATCATCTCAATAAGGAGACATCCAAGGGTGAGATGGTGCAAAGCCTACCCCATCAATACATCCTAGGGAGATTAAATCATGAGGATACATCCGAGGGTGAGATGGTAGAAAGCCTACCCCATCAATACATCCCAGCGAGATCAAATCATAAGGATACATCCAGGGGTGAGACAACGCAAAGCCTTTCCTGTTGATACATCTAAAATAGACAATCCAAAAGCCAATAAAGAGCTATGAGTTCACTGAGGTGCAGAGGCACTATTAAACACTCAAAATCCGGCAAAGAGCCTTGAGCTTGCTGAAGAGTGAAAGCGCCACAATAAACTAATCACAACTCACATGCAACCAAATGCTCATGGCTCTCATGTGAGCAAGAATTCATAGCTCACACGCAACTAAATGCCTACAGCTTTCATGCGACCAATTTATATACTCCATGCTCAAGGCACTTGGATGCCTAGATTTGTTTGAAATAGAGAATACGACCGATTGGTCATCAAAACACTTTAATAAGTTAAGTCACAAAGATTTACATTATGACCTGCGATACATAGGGTATTCAGTACAACATTCAAAAGTTTTAGAGGGAACTCATTTCATTAAAGGCCTCATTCAACAGGGGAAATTTACATCAAAGGAGTCAAAATACAAGAATAGCGCCCAAAGGCCTATAACTATTGCTTCCATGAGGAAGAAGAGGGTTGGCCCCTGGGAGACGAACTCCAATTGGCTGAAGAACTAATGGGCATGACTGCTCCTTAACCTTCTTCTTCTTATATCCCTCCTCAGCCATCAGCTCCTTTCCTAACTCATGACCAGAGTAATTCAAAAAATGGTTAGGAGTTTGGCTGGCAAGGCCAAAACACACAGTAGAACCTTGAGGAGGTAATCTAAAATCTGCATGAGAGTCCTCAGTAGCCAACAAGAAGAGTTATGTAGGGAAGTTGCATGCAACAGGCCATTCACACCTCCTAATCTTTTGCAACAGATCATGCATGCCTCAAAATGCTTTATCGAGAGCCAAACTAATAAGGGTATGGGGGGCTTAACTAAAGCTTCCATTAAGTTATTTCATGAAGAAGCAAGAAGAGCTTCTTAAGCTTTATAAACTAGTCTAGGTTTAGTAAAGGACCCAAAGGATAATTGGCTGCTCAAAATTGAATGATCTAGAAAAAATGGGGCTACCATGCAAATGGTCATAGATTACGCATAGTAAGAAGTATGGCCTAAAGCAGATGAAGTGAAAGAACTGAAGTCTGAAATGACAACACAATAGAGCAAGGACTTTGACTACACCACAAACCACAAAAACTTCTACAACTCCTAGTCCGTAAAGTGAACCGAGAGTTGGGGGGCTTATGTTGTGGGCAAAAATTAGTCTCGTAAAGTAGACAGGAAGAGACTTAGTAAAGGCCAAGTCCAAGACAAAGGAATTTAGCTCACTAAGTCCCAGCTCACGCACTTGAAGACTGATATGACTCAAACTCATCCTATCACGTGCAAGGTTGACCTCGTTAGTCAAAGACCAACAACGCCCTCGAGCCCAGAATATCAACTCGCAAGAAGAGGAATTGCTCAAATAAGAGCTTAGCGTGACGAAGCCCCAGGCAAGCTCACATCAATTTCTGCAATCTAGTAGATATGTGGGACTCGCTCGCAGAAAGCAACTTGCAGAAGCTGAATTGCAGAAGATTATATTGTCTTGTACATTTAACGTTGATGTAATGTATTTATAACTTGTAAAATTATATTTGTAACCTCTCCAGCCTCTATAAATAGGAGGAGGAGAATCTTTGTAAAGGAGAGGCTAAAACAGAGATACTGAAGCTATGTAAAATTCTCATCAGATTAATAAAGGCTACCATGTATGTAAGATCGATACTGCTCGATTTTAGCCGAACTGTGTTAAAAATATTGCATGCTATTGCAGCTCTTCCTTTTCACCATCTTCATCTTATTCATTTCACACTCTCTCCTTTGTCCAGAAAGTAGTTTGGGGTTCAAGAACTACATTGGTTGATTACAATTTGCCTGAATCAAATTTCACCGTCAACAAGGAGCAAAGATCATTTTCCTAACAAAAGTCTATTTTTCAGTAGACAGGGCACATACAAGATGAGGTAATTTTAATTATTAGCTTGATTGATGTTGTAATCCTAGGAAAATTAGCACTTGCCAAACTAGAATTTAATTAGAATAGATAAATAACAAAGAATTTGTCAGACTATAATTTAATTAGAACATACAAGTGATTAATAATGAATTTATGCACAATGGAATACCACACAAATCAACCCATATACAAAATATCATAAATTTTTTTGTCTGAATGATAAAAAAGAAATCATTAAAATGATAGATACATGATTACGTAAGACGATCATCTACATAAGGGACTGGGTCAAATACTTGCATGAGATCATGACTAACGTAAAAGGCTACAATCAATATTATATTTGCTAGTAACAATATGCTGATACATTCTTCAATTCACATTAATGCTGACTTACATACAACAAAAGAATAAATATCAATTAGGCAAAACTCACCATGTTGGAGATAGAACAAAGGTACACTATTCACAACTCTTCATCTTCTGTTTCCTTACTTTCATTGTCCTCATTATCTATTAAACAACCAGAATGAGAATCATACTTATCAATATCCATATCAGTTATTAGAAGAGACCTCATCTCCTTCATTAAGGTCAGCTTCATCAATATCATCCCTTTTAAGAACCATGTTACCAAGAATAGAATATTGTGCTAAATCAATCCATATCCCAGCTCATTCATTAAGTTGATAAGGTTCAAACTCATGCATGGTCATTACTCTCAACACCATTTGGTCTGTCAAACAAACCTCTTGGCATTGTCTTGATTGTTGTATGCCAATTTGCATTAGAATTTTGCTTGATATAATAAATTGATTTAGCTTGAGCTCATAAAATAAATGGATCATTTGTGTAATGAAATCTTATCACATCTACATTAATGAACCAACAGGCATGCTTTTTATAACCTCTACTTTGTCCTCTACTTGGAAAAACTCAGGTGATTAGTACCTCTTTTTCAACCCATTCAATCAATTCATCCTTACGCCATTGGTCTATGTTCCTATTACTACCTATTTTGAGTATACTAAGGTGCTCCCTATAATATAATTGATGAAAACAAAATAAATACCAAAATCATATAAGAAAGTTGTCGAGTAGTATGGAATACATATTTTGCTAATGTTCTTACTCAATCCAGGGTCTTGCTTCCTCATAATTTTGAAGTATATAGAAATGTGCAAGTTTAAGTTCATTTCTTTCTAAACTTAACCATGCTCCTCCACCCAAAGGTCTACCATTTTTTATGAACACTGACAAACTATTTGCTTTATGATTGTAAGAGTAAGAATTGTAATCCACACGATTCAATCTTGTTTCCATGTTAGTGAAATATCATGAGCAAAATGCCATGCATCTTTCGAAACATAGCCCTCGGCAAAAGAACCTTTAGGATGGGCCTTATTATGCACATTGCGTAAATACCTAAAAACACATATACAATAATACATTTAAAGAGATGCATCTATGAATTTGAATATAACTAAATTTTAGAAAAGTAAATGATGACCTTTCAATAGCATACATCCATCCATATTGCATTGGGTTACTAATCTTTGCCTCGTAAGCCAGATGAATTGGCCAATGAGCCAATATATCAAAGAAGGATGGGGAAATTATTAAAGATTAATCTAGAAAAATCATTGAAAAAAACTAGCCTAATGATCCAGAAAAAATCAGTAAAATGTAGAATGATATAGAAGCTATAAAGTTGGTAATCAAATCAACTTAATGACACTATAAATAGGCATGTAGTGCTAAACCCAAAGTTAGAATTTGCTCAGCCAAGCCAAGCCATTCCATGTAAGTATCCACAAAAAGCAATAAAATAAGCATTTTCCAACTTTCTCTCTCTCTCCACTCAAGCATTTCTAATATAAAAAAAGGCCTAACCCACATTTTTTTACAAAAACAAAAACCAACCTTCTCCATACTACACAAAACAAAACAAAACATCTCACATAATTTCCATCTCCCCAAAAATGTTACAATTGTATCAGAGCAGTGTTGATCCTTCTTAATGGCCTTCCTTCCTTTACGTATTCTACCAATCTTCAATTATACCCAAACCTTAATTCCCATTTTCAATGGGGAAGCATATAATTATTGGAGCATCTAAATGAAGACTCTATTCATTTCACAAGACTTATGGGATGTTATAGGGTATGGATATGAAATTCCATCAAGTTAGGAAGAATTGGCTATGTGGACAAAAGCACAACAAAAGGAGTATAAGAAAAATAAGCAACGTGATGCCAATGCTTTGCTATTAATCCAACAAGGAGTTAGCAAGGAGATTTTTCCAAGAATTATGCAAGCAACCAATGCGAAAGTGGCATGGGAGACACTTAAAAATG